>JAJOOR010029502.1:0-23107 GCA_036250505.1 Solanum acaule
AATACATTGTTTTATCAATCATAACTTTTCAAATTCTTCCATTATGAGAATTATGATTATAATTAAAAGCAATATCAATGTACTCATTTATCAAAATAATAATAATTTAATTATTAAAGAGCTTAAGGACTTAAATTCTACCATTCTGTAATTAAAATATTTGTATTTAATTAAATAATTAATCAAATTTTAATTTAGTAAAAGGGCAAAATGGTAATTCAACTTTTTACTTTGAAGCTTTCCACTTATAATAATATGTGATGTTTGAGAGGTCTTTTTTATAATATATTGATTCTCAAATGAGCAATTTTTTTGTTTTGTTAATATAGATATTGTTTCAAAGATCTTATGTTCAAACTAATTGCCACATGAGTGGCTACAGTGCAAGTTTATGATGTATCTTTACTCAATATTTTTTTATTCGTATCACTAGTCTTACACACTTTGTATATCAGATTTAATCCTAAGAAGAGCAAGAATGTACCAAGAGTACATGAAGGTGGTCCCAATTCCCACAGAGCGTGGCTTTGTTATCCCTTTCACCTTATGGGTTGGATTGGCTGCAACCATGAAGGAGTTATATGGGCATCCCCTGCATTACCTGACCAATGTCCAGATGAAGAGGTTTGATCAAATGAGGCTTGGTGATGATAATGAAGATGTTCGATTAGATACAATCATTGATACGAGCAAAGCTGAAGCAACCATCTGGATTATTTAAGAAGTTCACAGGTCTACATCGTCTCATCATTACATTGCTAGACTTTGGCTTGCTGATCCAATGTATCATCGCCATGTTGGTGGAATTTTCCCTAAGCTGCCGAATTCATAAAAATAGATCATTTGCCAATCTATCTTCATTGACTTGGTTTAGACACATGAACCTTCTACTTGAAAATCAATCACATTCTCTATCACTCTTCCCCAAACAACCATCTATGTAAAATATATCGCATATCTTACGGATGCCTTAAGTTATCTCCTCATTTCACATGTGGATGAAGTGAATATATATGGAAATTGTGGTTGTGTGGTGAAGCAAAAGTTTACTATTGTGTCTTTGCGTTTGTAAACTTAATTTAAATTGAAGACCCCTATCATCAGTGGAGTGGTTAAGAAGGTATGAGTTCAAGTGAACCTAGAAATTTTGACACACAGTTGGGGCATAGATACATGTGCAAAAAATATCTAAAATTCCAATAAATACTTGATTTTGAACCCATATTTAATATTAAGTTTGATATATGACATTGTGTTCATGTTTAACATTAAAGCATATATGAAACATTTCCATGTGCAAATAACAAATTACATTTTAAATATGGCAAGTGACTCACCTGAAATCGAAAAGAAGACCTAGGATTAGTTACTTATAAGGTAACGTCACAAGGCTAATGATACACTTTTGTTTTTTCTTTTTCCTTGTATCTTTTTACAAATAAGTACATTTGTAACAAGAAATTCAAGTTCATCAAAGTAGTTAGATATGGTCAACTCTTTAACTACATTAAAAAATATTTTTAGTAAAAAAAGAACACCACTGGGTAAAAGAAAAAGTTCCCTTTTCCCCAATCATTCTTGGTTCCATTTAGGAAAAAAAATACATAACATGTCATGTGATATGAAATTATTTGAGATGAAGTTGAAGTATTATTTGGATATGCAATTGAATTTTTAAGTTGTATTTTTTGCTTATCTCATATTAGATCTATCTATCTATCTATCTATCTATATTTATGTCTGTCTGTCTGTCTATCTACTTTAAAAAAGATTTACTACTTTAATTCTTGTTTCAAAAATAGATAATTTTGTATCCAATTGTATAACTATTTGTACATACATGAATATTATTGAATAGTCATTTATCATATTTTGTAAAAGAAGCATTTGAATTATATTGCCCTTATTGGACCCGATGAGGTTATGCTATGGGTAGTCCTATAACAATCAAATTGAAAGTTATGGAAAGGTCCTTTTGAAAAGGACGTTTGACAAGGTGCTAATTCTAAACAATGTTTGTATCACACAAAATTGTAAGAAGTAGGAACAAATTATTTGTGAGAAAAAGCTACCTCACAGAGAGCTTTTCAAACTCAATATTTGTATTTATTCTTACTTTCTTGAGTCAAACTGTTTGTGACATGAACACATGGGGCATGTCAATTACAAAACCTTGCAAGGAAAACTGATCAACTTAGAAGTATTGTCTAACTTTGAGTGCAATAAATAAAAATTTCAAGTTTCAGTTGAATCTAAGTATGCTTCTGAAACTAAGTATGCTAAGCATTCCTATAAATCTATTGAAAGGAATTCTAATCCCTTAGAGTTGATTTACACTAATATTTTTTATATGAAGTCAACACCATCTCGTGGTGGGAAAAAATATCTCATAACTTTTATTGACAATTGCATTAGATACGATTATGTCTATTTGCATAAATATGTTTGGAAATTCCCTATTCACCTGAATCTATTGGAATTGAAAAAATGAAAAAAAAAAACTGAACTTTGAAGGAAATGATGGCTACATTACTTATAAGTTCAAGTTTACCACAAAACTTGTGTGGAGAAGCTATCCTTACAGCAATAGGGAACAACAAAAAAAGGTTTGTCTTTTCAAAAAGAAAGAAATAAAAACTTTTTTTTATTCAGGACACAATCTATTCCATATGAGAAATCTAAAGAAAGGAAATCCAACTTGAAATATTTCAAAGTGTGGGGGTGTCTAGCCAAAGTCCAAGTTCCTATTCCTAAAAGGATTAAAATATGACCTAAGATTGTGGACTGTAAAATTAGACTTGAGTAATCTAGTGAAGGGTCTAAAAACCTTGGAAAGAACAAAAGGAGAATGTACTTAATAAAGATATTCATAGGGGTAGTAAAATTCAAAGGACATCTATTTCCTTCGGATCTGATTTTGTAACATTTCCTATGTCTTCTGTGGACTCATCCTTTTGGAATAATGGTGTCAATAGTGAGATTGATTCAATCTTAAGCAATCCTATTGGAACTTTGTTGATCTTCCTCCAGAAAATAAACCTTTGGGTTCAAAGTGAATCTTTAGAATAAAAAATGAAAGTTGATGGTACTGTTAACAAATACAAAGCAAGATTTTTTGTCAAAACGTTTATACAAGAATAAGGTCTTGATTTTTTCGACACATACTCGCCAGTAAAAAAAATTACATTCATTCGGATGTTATTTCCTTAAGCTTCAATATATGAAAGATCTTAGAGTTGTTGCTGCAATCTTAGGTATAAGAATCCTTAGAACTCCATAATATTTATCAATGTCACGCTCTCATTACATAGAAAAGGTACTTGACTAGTTCAAATATTTGAATTTTAATAGTGTCAAGACTCCAATAAATGTGAGTTTTACACTTCAAAAGAATGAAAGTGAAAGTGACTCACAATTGGATTATGCTAGAGTATTGGGAAGTATGATGTATATCAGAAAGTGTACGCGATCAAATATAGCATGTGCTATTAATAAACTGATTCAGTTCACGATTAATCCCAATCAAACTCAATGGATGACATTGAAAAGAATTTTGTGGTATTTAAAACATACTCAAAACTATGTTTTGCATTATAAAAAATATCCAGCAGTATTGAAAGGATATAGTGATGCAAATTGGATCACCGGATCAAATGAAGTAAAATCCACAAGTGGATATGTATTTACTACTGGTGGAGGAGTAGTCTCTTGGAAATCTTCCAAACAAACATGCATTGCTAGCTCTACAATGATCTCTGAGCTTGTCGCTTTAGATAAGACCGGTGAATAAGTTGAATGACTTCAGAATTTCTTGATAGATAGTCTTTTTTGCCCAAACCATTGGCATTAGTATGCATACACTTCGATAGTCAAGAAGCAATAGGTAGGGCATGGAACGCGCATGATGTATACTAGAAAATCTCATCATATAAGACGTAGACATAATACCGTTAGAAAACTACTCTCTAGTGGAGTTATCACAATTGACTATGTAAAGTCAAAGGATAACGTCTCGGATACACTTAAAAAAGGCCGAACTAGAGAGAGAGTTGAAAGATCATCTAAGGGAATAGGTTTATGGCTAAGGAAAAGACATCGTGGTGGTAACTCTACCTAGCAGACTGGAGATCCCAAGAGCTAGGTTCAAGGAGAAAACAAAGTTGTGACTGACGGTTCGGCATTGTCAACCAACTCAATTCATTCTTATGATGAAGACAATGCTTAGGAACAAGGATAAGAAATTAAGGCTTGTTAACGAGTTAATAAAACTTAATTTTTTTTAATGATTTGCTAAGTTTGACAGATTTGATCAAATAGTGTATCTACGTGATAACACAGTTAGAAATCACCTACGTGAGTGTGAAGTGTAAGCCGCTTCAAAGAGTATGATTGTAAAGAGCCCATCTTTCTATACACTCATGAAACCAGGAGGTGTTCAAGGCTGAAGCGAACACAACCTAAGAACCATAAAGGGTAAAGGATTGATTGTGTGACATATGGTTGTCTAGGTATACACCAAAGCTTGACGGTTCAAAGATATCAAATATACCGACTGACCGAGTATATTCGACATATGTTCACTATGGCAAGTTCAAAGGGAAACCTACATAGCCAAATGCAATTAATTCTTGCTTGTAAATTTTACACACTTGTCCATTTCTTTGTCTTGGTGTCATTCCCCATTCATGCGAGGGATTGTTGGGTTTTAAAAGGTGTGAATGGAAAATGAAGAGTTGTGACTTTTATGAAAAGTTTCAATATTTATAAAGAGTTGTGACTTTTATGAAAGATTGTGACCTTTTCGAAAGATTGTGACTTTTTCAAAGGGTTGTGACCTTTCCGGTAAGGCACAATAAAAAAATTTCACACTACCCTTTGTTGTCTATAAATAGAGAGATTTCCTCTCATTTTAAGAGAACCATTTTTTTCTGGACTTCTTCTACTACTACTAAATCTAGTATTTTAAGTGTACTTTTCTATCGTTGAGTGGTTCGCTGACATCGTGGTTTTAGGTACCGATACACCGGTGACTAAGATCGTTCTATCTTGGGAGGATATATTCCATTAACTTCAGGTACTTGAGGAGAATAATTTCCTTAAGGGGACACTGTGCATTCAGTGGGCTCAATTTTCTTCTTTAAGAAAAATTCTTTGTACATTACTTCTAATCTGTTTCTGATTCTATTTTCTCTACTGGTTTTAATTTTCTAGTTTTGAAAATGCTCTTTAAGCTTTGTTGTTTCATATCAAGTTCTTCAAAAATTTTGTTCTAAGTATCTTAGGAATACAAGATGAACAACAATATTGGTCTCGCAAAAAGCTCCCCAAGTTATACTTTCTTTTACTATTCTCTACAGATTCCACTTGCAAAAAATATGTTTCAATATCCAACATTGTTTGCTTTGAATTTTTCTAGTTAGTTGACCAACTAGAATGTTCAAAATTTTGAATTCTAAAAAAAAGAGTTGTAAAACCATATATTTACTTTCGCACCCAAAAACTAGAACAAGGACAACCAAAATCAAAGTAGATCTAATATAGGCAGGTTAAGAAAAAGATGATAAAAGATTTTAAAAGATATTCAGTTTTTGTTAAATATACTTTATGGCTCAAGATTCATGAAAGGAGAACAATTAGGTCAATTAAAGAAACCAAGTCAATGCGGAATAACTCCCAAATTATTACTTTAGTTAATGGACTTGAAATTACACTTAGGTTTATTATTCAATTCTTTAAAGAAAGGAATTAAATAGGGATAAGGCACAAGTACCCCCTAGATTATGATCAAAATTTCAAAGACACATCTAAACTTTATTAGGGTCTATTAACCCCACCCCCACCCCCAAACTCAGTTTTTTCATATTTTTGTGCACCTTTTGTGGTGATGTGGCACCTTTAACTACCCAAGTTGGATGTGTTTATACACGCGTACCTGCCATGTGTGTAAATATTATTTTTTTTTAAAAAATCTTATTTTCTTTATAGTGTATTTAAGTTAAGTTAATAGGCGTATTTTTTACCTTGTAAATAATTTTTTTTACAAAATGATGCCATGTGTTCACAAGGCAAACTATTAATCCTATGTGCACCAGAGCTTTCTCCACTCTTCTTATTCATGGATTGCTGCTAATTGAGAATCAGATTATGTGTCTTGTGATCCCTGAATAAGAAGAGTGGAGAAAGACCTGGTGCAGATAGGATTAGCAGTTTGCCATATGATCTTCTTCAGAAGATATTAGGATGCTTGCCTTTGCATGATGCCATAAGGACAAGTGTATTGTCAACAAAATGGAGGTACAAGTGGGTAGTACGTTCCGAAGTAGTATTTTATTATAAAATTAACAAAAAACTCCTCCTGAAAACAAGTATTTATAAAGTCCTATTGATGCATCAAGGAGAACTATGAAAATTTAGCCTCTTGGTCCCTAGCTCCAACCTTTGTTTCGATATTAATACCTAGATTCTATTTTTGTCGAACAAAATGTCTAGGAATTATCACTTGCATTACTTAGATGCTTTCGCCTCCCTTATAACCAATTCAAATTTCAAGATCTAAAGCACCTGGAACTTAATAGTTGTGAATTCCACCCTCCTCCCAACTTTAAAGGTTTTCATAGTCTTTTTACCCTTAACTTTCAATTTGTAACCTTCAAGCCCATTCCATTTCAAGTCCTCCTTCCAAGTAGCCCATTACTTGAGCGTATATCAATGGTTTGCTACAGTGAGTTTGATAGCTTCATTATTGAGGCCCCCAATCTAAAAAATTTCGAGTTCAGTAGCACAACAAATTCCCTTTGTGTTAGAAGAACCCCTCTGCTTGCGGAAATTGTATTGGGCATGCCTTTTTAACATGTCGGAGGTAATCACTATCATTGAGATGTTTGTTTAACGCACTGCTAGATTTTTCTCATAATTTTAGCTAATTTTGTGCACTTTGTTTTAGTCCTTTACAGTACCAGAGCCTCAGTTAATACTAGCTGAGGCTGGATTTTGTGCACTTGTGATCTTCTTCAGAAGATATTAGGATGCTTGCCTTTGCATGATGCATTAAGGACAGTGCTTTGTCAACAAAATGGAGGTACAAGGGGGTAGTATGTTCCGAAGTAGTGTTTAATTATAACATTAACAAAAAACTCCTCCTAAAAACAAGTATTTATAAAGTCATATTGATGCATTAAAGAGAACTATGCAAATTTAGCCTCTTGGTCCCTAGATCCAACCTTTTTTCCGATATTGATACCTAGATTATGTTTTTGTCTAACAAAAATGTCTAGGAATTTTCACTTGCATTTCTTAGATGCTTTCACCTTTTCTTCTAACCTATTCAAATTTCAGGATCTAAAGCACCTAGAACTTAATAGTTGTGAATTCCACCCTCCTCCCAAATTTAAAGGTTTTCATAGTCTTGTTACCCTTAACTTTCAATTTGTAACCTTCGAGCCAATGCCATTTCAAGTCCTCCTTTCAAGTAGTCAATTACTTGAGCGTGTATCAATGGTTTGCTACAGTGAGTTTGATAGCTTCATTATTGAGGCCCCCAATCTAAAAATCTTCGAACTCAGTAGCACAACAAATTCCCGTTGCGTTAGAAGAACCCCTCTGCTTGATGAAATTGTATTGGGCATGCCTTTTAATATGTCGGAGGTAATCATTATCATTGGGCTGTTTGTTTATATACTACTGGATTTTCCTCATAATTTTAGCTAATTTTGTGCACTTTGTTTTAGTCCTTTACAGTACTAGAGCAATAAAGCGGCTCAAAAGCATGGATATGACCCTTACGCGGGTTAATAAAACTAAAATGGAATTCTTGAAGCATGTATTGACATATGCAACTGCACTTGAGAAAATATACGTTGCGACTTCTACAGAAATCCGTCATAGGGGAATGAAAATGATGGAGAAGATGAAGTGATTCCCTCTAGTGTCATCTAATGTAGAATTTATATATATCATTCATGAGATTGATCTATCTTTGTAGCAATAACAATATTGTTTATCCGAGATTCTTATTTTCCTTTTTAATTTCATTGTTTGTTTGTTCTCTTCATAAAGCAAAATATTTTAATTTTTGGATGGATGTTCCTTAGAATTGAGTTTATCCATGTAATAAAAAGGAACCTAAAGGTTTTTGTATGTAGTTGAAATTATTGAATTATTAGTCATGTAAGGATATGCATAAATACTTGCTTAAATATGTATTCATGTAGATTTGAGTATGGTCTTCATATCGAAATTCTCATAAGAATATTGAATACTTTGAAAGTTATAAAGAGCATTTGCTTAGTACTATTGGTTATCTTAATTTTCAGAAGTGCATGCAAACTCTCATCAGTACTCGACCATGAGGAGTACTAGCTAGGAGATCTGGTATAGATACAATTAGCAATTTCCCCTACAGTATTTTGGATGGAATTCTAGGGTGCTTTCCTTTGAAATATACCCTTGAAAAAAGTGATAATAAAACTCAAGCTCTTGACATGTGACCCCTTTATACCTCCAATATTTGGGAAGATACTTCACTGCATCTTTTAAAGTCAAGAACCCTTTAATCCGTCCAAAATATTGCAGGGAAAGTTGCTAATGTTATCTCCTATATTCAAGTTAGGATAAACAGAAACAGAAAAAAGATAAACAGACAGAAAATAAATAATTCGAGTCCACAAAACTCATGTCTTTTTCCTTAAGAAATATAATCCCCTCAAGTACCCGAGGTTGCAGATTAATTACTCCTAAAATAAAACGAATTAACTATTAGAGAAGTAGCAGTACCTCAAACTTTACTAATTTCAGCTAACTCAAGAACATCACTGAGAGCACACACAGACTCAATCGATTGACAATTTTGATTTTGTAAGAAAATGTATGCAGAGAGAAAAATATTCAGTGTTTGAAAAATGGGAAAACCTTCTCTATTTATAGCCAATTGCAGCAAGGAATGCGTCTGTTCAAACAATTGTGTGAACGCATCTGATCAGACATGTCTTTCCAGAATGTTGTGTCTTTTAGGTAAAATAATGTCTTTTCGGAAGGAACAGGTCCCTTTATAGCGACTTTAAAGTTATGCATGAATTTAAAATAATTTTGTTACGCGAAATTAATTATGTTAATTAATTAACGTTCTGAATTAATTTTCAAGAGAAAGGAAATTACTTAATGAGATTGATTAAATAAATTTTGTCCAAAAATATTATCAATCAATCGTTTGCCAAATCCAAATCAAAATCCAAAGTCGAAACCGAAGCTGAGGCCGAGCGAGCGACGACGACGGCGCTAGGGGGCACTTTCGTCTTAACCCTTTAAGAACTAAAGGAAGTGTTTCCTAATATAAGGACAATAATTTTCCTTTCTTCTACCAATATGGGAGAAATGACTTTTCATTTTCAAAGACTTTTCATTTGAAATGACTTTTCATTTTCCCACCAAATTGATTCCCCCACATTTCCATTTCCTCATTTATTCTTATTCCCATTCACACCTTGCTAAAACCCAACAATCCCCCACATGAATGGGGAATGTCTATTGTTAAAACATATGTATGAAAAACATTTGTGTCTCATAAGTAAGGGTTAATCGTATCTGATAAGTAGGTTTCCCTTTAAACTTTCTGTAGTGCACATATATCAGATATACTCGGTCAATCGGTAGATTTGATATCCTTGAACCATCGAGCTTTGGTGTATACCTAGACAACAAAAGTCACACAATCAACCATTGAACTATTTTTTGTTCTCATTGTTTTGTTCGTTTCAGCCATGAACAGGTCTTGGTTAATAAGTGCTTAAAGAACTGGTCTTGCCGGATTCTCCTTGACGCGGCTTACACTTCACACTTACATATGTGGTTTCTAATTGTGTTATCCTGTAGATAAACTATTTGATATACCATGTATCAAACATAGAAACTATTAAAAAGTCCTTATTCCTTTATCCTGGTTACTGAACATTGTCTCATCATGAGAATGGACCATAAAATAATTCTTGACAATGTTGAACTGTCATCTATGACTTTGTTTGATCTCCTTGAACCTAGATCTTAGGATCTCTAGTCTTCTAGGTAGAGTTACAACCACAATGACTTGTTCTCGGCCATAGTCCCATTCTCGTCGATGATCTCTCACCTCCCTCTCTAGTTAGGCCTTTTGGAATTGGATCCGACACATTATCCTTTGACTTAATATAGTCAATTGTGATAATTCCACTAGAGAGTAGTTGTTTAGCATAGTTGTTTCTCCGTCGTATGTGACGAGACTTGCCGTTATACATAATGCTTCTAGCCCTTCCTATTGCAGCTTGACTATCGCAGTATATGCATATAGGGGCTATTGGTTCGGCCCAAAATGGAATATCTTCTAAGAAATTCTTAAGCCATTCAACTTATTCGCCTGCCTTGTCTAAGGTGATGAATTCAGACTCCATTATAGACCGAGCTATACATTTTTGTTTGGATGATTTCCAAGATATTGCTCCTCCACCAATAGTGAAAATGTATCCACTCGTGGATTTCATTTCAGTTGACCCAGTAATCCAATTTTCATCACTATATCCTTCAAAACTCTCTTCATTGTTAACCAATGATTTTGATTGGGATTACTTGTCTATCGACTCAGTTTACTTATAGCACAAACTATGTCTAGTGTATACAGTTCATGACATACATCAAACTTCCCAATACTCTTGCATAATCCAATTGAGTCTGACTTTCACATTTATTCTTAGCAAGATTATGGTTCACATCAATTGGTGTCTTTGCCCTTTTAAAATTCAAGTACTTGAACTTTTCAAGTACCTATCGAATATAATGAGATTGAGACAATGCTAGACTATTAGGAGTTTTATGGATCTTAATTCCCAATATCAAATTGGCAACTCCTAGATCTTTTATATCAAACTTACTAGCGAGCATACGCTTAGTAGCTTATATATAAGCAATGTCCTTGCTCATTATCAGCATGTCATCCACATATAGGCATACAATGACCTCCTGATTTGGTCCGTCTTTAATGTAGACACATTTATCACAGTCATTGATCTTAAATCCATTTGACAATATAGTTTGATCAAACTTTGCATGCCATTATTTCGGTGCTTATTTTAGTCCATAAAGTGACTTGACAAGTTTCCATACTTTCTTTTCTTTACCGGGAACTACGAAACCTTCAGGCTGTTCCATGTAAATCTCTTCCTCCAGCTCTCCATTTAAGAAGGCATTTTTCACATGCATTTGATGGATTTCAAGACCGTATACTGTAGATTGGAAAATTAACATTTGAATTGATGTAATCCTAGTCACTAGCGAGTATGTGTCAAAATAATCAAGACCTTGTTTCTGTCTAAAGCCTTTGACAACAATTCTTGATTTATATTTGTCAATAGTTCCATATCTTTCATCTTTCTTTTGAAAATCCATTTTGAACCCAAGGGTTTGTTTTCTGGAGGAAGATCAACCAACTCCCAAGTATGATTGATTAAGATTGATTCAATCTCACTATTGACAGCCTTTTCCCAAGAGGTTGAGTCGCTAGACATTATAGCTTCCTTGAATGTTTGAGGCTCACTTTCAAGAAGGAATGTTACAAAATCATATCCAAATGAAGTAGTTTTCCTTTGATGTTTACTGCGCCTTGGACTCTCTTCATTAGGTACATTCTCTTTTGGTTCTTCTCGAGGTCGTTTAGATCCCCCACTAAATGACTCAAGTCTAGTTTTATATGGATAGATATGTTCAAAGAATTCAGCATTATCTGATTCCATTACTGTATTGTCATTAATATCCGGATGTTCGGACTTATGAACCAAAAATTGACATGCCTTACTGTTTGTGGCATCACTACAACATTTTAGGCCTACGGCTACACTAAATCTGGACAACGCTTGTAAAGTGTTGCCTAAAATACTTTTGGGAACGCTTTTAAAGCGCAGCCCAAGTTTTTAACTTTTGGCTTCGATAATATTGGCAACACTTGTAAAGAGTACTCTTTAATGGTATAGGCTACATTTTATAACGCTGTTACATTATGATGTAATTGTCAACAACTATTTACATATATGACCACACTTTTAAAGTGTCTTATTTTTATAATTGTAAAAACAACACATTACAAGTGTGGCCTTAAAATTTTCACTAAAATATTATATTCCCTCCAATATTTTAACTCTCCCTCCCATTTTTATTGGCCAAAAAAATAATTCATAAAACGACATTAATCGTAAAAACACGCTTTTTGTCTTTCTCGAACACACTTTCCTCTGGAGAACTGAAGAGCGAGCTAAAGAGCGGAAGTTAAGAACTGAAGAGTTGAAGCTAAGTCTCTGAAGAATTGAAGAGCTGAAGCTGATCACGATTTCTCCAATTTCGGATTTCGTCAAGTGTAAGTACCCGATTATTGATTCTTTGTTCTTGATTCTTAAATTTATAACTATGTTTTCCCACTTGTATGTATAAGGTTTTGTTGTATTAATCACCAGGGGTACTTGTACCTCAAAACCTCCAAGACCCAATCCTTATTCCCCACAACAAATTCTTCCCCCATCGAAAACACCAAATATCGCTGAAACCCAGAAAGATAATGAAGCTAAAAAATCACCACTTCTCCGGCGAGGTTGTTTAAAGGCCCTTTTCCTCCCCCTTCTCCAGCGAAGCATATTAAAACTTTGCTTTTGAGACGGCATGGTAGTATTAAGAC
This sequence comes from Solanum acaule, assembly GCA_036250505.1. Taxonomy (NCBI): domain Eukaryota; kingdom Viridiplantae; phylum Streptophyta; class Magnoliopsida; order Solanales; family Solanaceae; genus Solanum; species Solanum acaule. The sequence goes on from JAJOOR010029502.1 coordinate 12,686, forward strand.
TAATACCACTGCTATTCCTGAAGGAGAGGAAACTGAGGAGGCTAACTTGGATAAGAGTTTTGGGTTTTCTAAGCAATTTGCGAGTAAGTATGAAATTGGGGAGGAAGTGCGTAGAGGCCATTTTGGGTATACTTGTTCTGCTATTGTCAAGAAACGTGAACTTAAGGGTCAGAAAGTTGTTAAGGTCATTCCAAAAGCCAAGATCTCTTCTTCTCCACTATGTATAGTCCTTAATGCATTGAAGTGTATTTGCATATTGGATTACATACAATGTCTGATTCTTGAAGTACATTGTGGGAAAAATTGGTCAATTTTTTGAGTCCATTTTCTTTGATTTAAGTTCTGTTGGGGTTTTAGATTTGTTCTCTCTGTATGTCATGAACACCATTAGATTTTATGAGTCCATATTCAGCAGCTGAGATTGCTTCTTATTCTCTACTAATTTTGTTTTGTGTTTAGAAGGAATTGATTACTTTGGGGTTGTTGGAATGGAACAAATCACGAGTTACAACCGAAATTCCAAAGTATGGGAAGAAAGTACCGAAAATCGTGAACATCAAAGTGAGCCCTAGGCATATTCATAAGCCGAGATAGAGGTAATTACTACTCAAAAGCCTTTGGATCAGTTAGTATCTATCGTGTACATTTCGTTCCACTTCTATTCGTTAATAGCTTGTTTTAACTTTCTTTGAATCTCTTTGAGGTTCATTTTTAGCATCAAAACTTGTTCTATGTCTTGCACTTTGTAAATTGCTTTTCTAATGAATGCTAGAACAGAAAAAATGTGCATTAGATTTAATTGATCTATTGAAATTTAGAATGTAGAAGAACTTCAGAAAATTGATAAAAATAGAACAAGTATTAATATGATAATATTGTTTAGAAGTATATAATTTCTAAGTCTCTCTATCACGTTTTTGGCAAGATGAACCGAAGCTAAGTCTCTCTGTCATGCTTTTCTCTCAGATTTCTCGCTGAAGAACACGATTTCGGTTGTAGCTTTTTTTACTATGGCTTATTGGGCAAGGACACTACATTTTTCCCAGCTTATCCTTACTAACATGTTCTTATATCTATACAATTGTACGGATATGTTTAAGATCACAAGTTTTAAGGATACTTTTGGTGTACTAATTCGCTAACGAGATAAACTTGTACACTATATTTATCAAACATGGTGAGAGTTCTAAAAAGATAACCTAACATAGTGAGAGTTTCTAAAATTCGCCATGTATCAATTATACAACAATTTTGAAATTCTATATATATTAGTGATACATTGGGGAGGAAGTGGGTAGAGGCCATTTTGGGTATACTAGTTTTGCTATTGTCAAGAAAGGTGAACTCAAGGGTCAGAAAGTTGTTGTTAAGGTCATTCCAAAAGCCAAGGTCTCTTCTTCTCCACTTTGTTTAGTCCTTAATGCGTTGAAGTGTATTTGCATATTGAATTACCTATAATGTATGATTCTTGAAGTACATTGTGGGAAAAATTGGTCAATTTTATGAGTCCATTTTCTTTGATTTAAGTTCTGGTTGGGTTTTAGATTTGTTCTCTCTGTATGTCATGAACACCATTAGGTTTTATGAGTCCATATTCAGCAGCCGAGATTGCTTCTTATTATCTACTAATTTTGTTTTGTGTTTAGAAGGAATTGATTACTTTGGGGTTCTTGGAATGGAACAAATCACTAGTTACAACTGAAATTCTAAAGTATGGGAAGAAAGTGCCAAAAATCATGAACGTCAAACTGAGCCCTAGGCATATTTAGTAGCCGAAATAGAGGTAATTACTATTCGGAAGTATTTGAGTCAGTTAGTATCTATCGTGGACATTTTGTTACACTTCTATTCGTTGATAGCTTGTTTTAACTTTCACTGAATCTCTTTGAGGTTCATTTTTAGCATCAAAACTTGTTCTATATCTTGCACTTTGTAAAATGCTTTTCTAATGAGTGCTAGAATAGAAAAAATATGCATTAGATTTAATTGATCTATTGAAATTTAGAATGTAGAAGTACTTTAGAAAACTGATAAAAATAGGACAAGTATTAATATAATGGTATTGTTTAGAAGTATAATATTTCTAAGTTTCTCTATCACGCTTTTGGCAAGATGAACTGAAGCAAAGTTTCTCCGTCACGTTTTTCTCTAAGATTTCTCACTGAAGAACACGATTTCGGACAGATTTCTCGCTGAAGAGCTTCTCTCTGAAAAAACGATTTCTGTTGTAGCTGGTTTTATTGCTGCTTATTGGGTTAGGGTCACAACATTTTTCCCATCTTATCTTTACTAACATTTTCTTATAGCTATACAATTGTTCGGATATGTTTAAACTCACAAGTTTTAAGGATACTTTTGGTGTACTAAATACCTAACCAGATAAACTTGTACACTATATTTATCAAACATGGTGAGAGTTCTAAAAAAATAACCTAACATAGTGAGAGTTTCTAATATTCTCCATGTATCATTGATACAACAATTTTGACATTCTCTATGTATTAGTGATACATTAGGGAGGAAGTGTGTAGATGCCATTTTGGGTATACTTGTTCTGCTATTGTCAAGAAAGGTGAACTTAAGGGTCAAAAAGTTGTTGTTAAGGTCATTCCAAAAGCCAAGGTGTCTTCTTCTCCACTCTGTTTAGTCCTTAATGTAATGAAGTGCATTTGCATATTGAATTACCTACAATGTCTGATTCTTGAAGTATATGTTGGAAAAAATTTGTCAATTTTATGAGTCCATTTTCTTTTGTCCAACTTCTGTTGGGGTTTTAGATTTGTCCTCTCTATACGTCATGAACACCATTAGATTTTATGAGTCCATATTCAGCAGCAGAGATTCCTTCTTATTCTCTACTAATTTTTTTTTTGTGTTTAGAAGGAATTGATTGCTTTGTGGCTGTTGGAATGGAACAAATTACTAGTTACAGCTGAAATTCCAAAGTACGGGAAGAAAGTGCCAAAAATCGTGAACGTCAAAGTGAGCCCTAGGCATATTCAGCAGCCGAGATAGAGGGAATTACTACTCGGAAGCATTTGAGTCAGTTAGTATCTATCGTATGCATTTTGTTCCCCTTCTATTCATTAATAGCTTGTTTTATCTTTCATTGAACCTCTTTGAGGTTCATTTTTAGCATCAAAATTTGTTCTATGTCTTGCACTTTGTAAAATGCTTTTCTAATCAATGCTAGAACAGAAAAAATATGCATTAGATTTAATTTATCTGTCGAGATTTAGAATGTAAAAGTACTTCAGAAAATTGATAAAAATAGGACAAGTATTAATATGATGATATTGTTTAGAAGTATACAATTTCTAAGTCTCTCCGTCACTCTTTTGGCAAGATGAACTGAAGCTAAGTCTCTCTGTCATACTTTTCCCTTAGATTTCTTGCTGAAGAACACGATTTCAGACAGATTTCTCTCTGAAGAGCTTTCTCGCTGAAGAACACGATTTCTGCTGTATCTTTTTTTACTGTTGTTTATTGGGTAAGCACCCAACATTTTGCCCATCTTATCCTTACTAACATGTTCTTATATCTATACAATTGTTCGGATATGTTTAAGATCACAAGTTTTAAGGATACTTTTGGTGTACTAATTACCTATCCAGATAAACTTGTACACTATATTTATCAAACATGGTGAGAGTTCTAAAAAGATAACCTAACATAGTGAGGGTTTCAAAAATTCGCCATGTATCATTGATACAAGAGTTTCTGATGTTCGTTTTGTTTCACTAATACCACAATTCCCTTTGTATCTGTTGTTGTATCATTGACATAGAGAAAATTTCAAAAACCGTTGTGTCACTAATACTATGTGAAATTGCAAACTTTTGTATTACTAAGACAGCAAATTTCAAAAATTGTTGTATTACTAATACAAAGCGACTTTCATAAGCTACTGATATGTTGAAATTCTTTAAAATGTTGTTTATAACTTGAACCTGCTTCTAGATAGAATTTCTTTATCTTGATTAGTTCATTTAAAATCCTTAGAGTTAGAAAGAAGGTGAGACTCAGCTAAAGCTTGACCATTCGTAGGACTATGTTCTGTTTTTCTTGAATATGTTGAATTCCCTATGATTCTTACAATTCTTAGGATGGTTTGATTGTCAACTTGTTTTATTTTGTTAAAACTTCTATTTGACTAAGGTTGTTAATTTTATGTGGTTAGATAACACTTGGAAGTACATTAAATAAAGGAAAGTAGCTTGAGCTACAAAATTAAGGAAATTGAAACAAGTTTTGAGCATTCATTTCACTAAAGTGTATAACTGATGAGTTTCCTATGTAAACCGTGCAAAATGAATTTGGTGATGAGTATTTAAATTCACTCATAAAACTTTAACTTTTAATCATTTGAATTCCATTTATTTACTTTCTTTCTTAATTGTGTCTATCCTATTAATTTTACTTATTTTTCCTTGGAAGTATAATCAACATTCAAAAACATTTGTGGTGGATTCGAGGTTTGATCTGGCATAGCACAAGTGCCATGACTAGGTAAGAAACTTTTATCATCTCATAACACATGATTCTTATAACTTACTCGTGACTTTTAAAACATATTTGTGAAGTAGTTAATGATTTAATGATTGTTACTATAAGATTAAATATTGATATCTTCTTCTAGGAATTCAAATGTCCCATCCAAGGATTGGATAGATTTAGCAAGGTATAGCAAAGAGTATATTGATGATGTTGAATCATTCCTAGATTTTGCTTACTCTTATGGAGATCCTCAAGGAGAGGAAATTCAGTGTCCATGTGCAAAATGTTGTAATATTCGTTGGACTCGAAGGAATGTAGTGTATGATCATCTAATATGCTATGGATTTGTTAAAGGCTATACTAGATGGATCAATCACGGGGAATGGGATATCAAGTTGAATGTTGACGATGATATGGATTACTCGCGAGATGATATTGATGGGTTGTTAAATGATCAATTTAGAGATGTTGCACAGGCTGAAGGAGTTTATGATGGTCCAAATGAAGATGCCAATAAATTCTATAACTTAGTTGAAGAGGCAAGCCAAGAATTATATCGTGGTTGTACATGATTCTCTAAATTATCATTCACACTTTGTTTATATTTGTTGAAGTGTCTACATGGATGGAGCAATAAATCATTCACTTCTCTTTTAGATTTATTAAAAGAGGCGATGCCTTAGTTGAACATTCCTCCGTCTTACAATAAAACCAAGTCTATGGTTAAGAATCTCAATCTTGATTATGAGAAAATTGATGCATGTTCCAATGATTGCATGTTGTTCAGGAATGATCATAAGGATGATGAATTTGTCATACTTGTGGAGCTTCACGATATATTAAATCTCCTGAAGTTGATAGTGAGCTTGAGCCTTCAAAAAAACAACATCGAGTCTCAGCAAAGACTTTGAGACACTTTCCATTAATTCCTAGAGTCAAAAGGCTATTTATGTGCTCAAAGACAACAGATTCTTTGAGGTGGCATGACGAGGAGCATTCTAAAGATGGAAAGTTAAGGCATCCCGCTGATGGTCTAGCATGGAAAGATTTTGATAGGTTGCATCCAGATTTCGCACTAGATTGTCGCAATGTGAGACTTAGCTTGTCAAGTGATGGGTTCAATCCATTTCGAACCATGAGTATATCACATAGCACATGTCCAGTTATGTTGATGGTGTATAATCTGCTACCTTGGATGTGCATGAAATTTGAATATTGTATACTTTCTTTACTTATACCTGGGCCGCGATCACCTAGAAATGACATTGATATTTACTTACAACCATTGATAGATGAGTTAAAATTATTGTGGGATTCTGGGGTTGAAACATATGATGTTTCAAGAAATCAAACTTTTCAAATGCAGGCAGCTCTTATGTGGACAATCAATGAATTTCCTGCATATGATATGTTATCTGGTTGGAGTACAAAAGCAAAGTTTTCTTGCCCTTGTTGTAACTATGGCACTAATTCTCGCTATCTTAAACATAGTCGGAAAATGTGTTATATGGATTATCGTTTTCTACCCATGGATCATCCATGGAGATCTAACAAAAGATCTTTCAATGGAAAAACTGAATTTAGGCCTCCTCCACCTTTCTTAAAGGGAATTGATGTGCTTAATAGCTTACATGATTTTGAAAATGTGTTGGGAAAGAAGAGAAAGAGATCAAATGATGGCCCATGGAAAAAAAGGTCAATCTTTTTTGAATTACCTTATTGGCAGCACAATTTGTTACGCCACAATCTTGATGTAATGTACATAGAGAAGAACATAGTTGACAGTATACTTGGAACTCTTTTGGATATTTCTGGAAAAACAAAGGATCATGCAAAAGCCCGGTATGATTTGAAAGATATGGGAATCAGAAAGAACCTTCATCCAAAAGATACAGAAGATAGTAAGAGAACAAAGTTTGCAAAAGCGTGCTTCTCAATGACAAATGGAGAGAAACCATTTTTTTGTGGAGTTTTAAAGACAACCAAGCTACCTGATAGTAGTGCCTCCAATATATCTAGGTGTGTGAACTTGGATGAAAGAAAATTGTCTAATTATAAAACCCATGATGCTCATTTCATGTTACATTACATGCTTCCAATACCAATTAAAAGCAGTCTTCCTAATCATGTGTCTATTCCTTTGATTCGTCGTAGTTCCTTCTTCCATCGTTTGTGTCAAAAAATAATCACATTGGAGGAACTGGATTGCTTAGAAGTAGAGATCATAGAAACAACAAATAAGTTGGAGCGAATTTTTCCTCCTTCATTTTTTGAAATAATGATTCATTTGCCTATTCATTTGGTGAATGAAGTGAGATTAAGAGGCCCGGTTCAAAATCGATGGATGTATTCCACTGAAAGAGAAATGGGTACATTCAAATCATACATCCGCAATAAACGTTATCCAGAAGGTTGAATAGCAGAGACACGAGTGGGAATAAATTGTATGAATTTATTCTCCAAATATCTGCATGGGGGTGTGCATACCAAATTTAACAGAAGAGCCCGAAATAATGATGAATGTGACCCAAGTGATACATAAACTGTGAGTTTGTTTCCTAACAAAGGAGTTCCTTTAGGATCAAAGAAAATTGATCCATTCATTTTAGATAACAAGTCACTAAGTCAAGCACATGCATGCTTATTGGGAAATTGTGACGAGGTTCAAGAATATATTTGGTACCTTAATTTGAATATAGTATTCTTCTTGTATAAACAATTTTAAATTTATTTTATTTATTATTTTAACAAATAAAAGTACATGTTGTGTAGAGAGCATGATCAAGAGGTTAACAATCAGCCACGAAGATCTAAATGGAGCAAGGCCAAAAATCATTGTCAAAACTTCTCTCAATGGTTTGAAACTCGTGCTTTGCAAGAGGATGTGCCTGATTTGATAAAACAATTGTCTAGAGAACCAAATTCTGTTGCAAAAAGATAATCTGGGTATCTTATCAATGGATATAGATTCCATGTTAGGTAGCGTGATGCAAGGCATGAAACAAAAAATAGTGGTGTTACAGTAGTTGCCTCAACTACAAGCTTTGCAAGCTCAAAGGATAAAAATCCGATTGCTGCAGATTTGACTTATTATGGCAAAATAGTTGATATTGTTGAGTTAGACTATTACGGTCATTTTAAGGTTGTTCAATTTAAGTGCGATTGGTATGAGGTTGAAAATGATACTTATGGCCTTACTTATGTCTATTTTAACAAGAGATGCTCTCAGGAAGAACCTTTTGTGCTTGGATCTCAAGTACACCAATGCTTCTATGTGCAAGATCCATATGATCAAGATAGACATTATGTTATGAAGATTGTTCTGAGATACTTGTTTAACATGGGCGATCAAGTTTAATCTAATCTCCCACAAAGTTATGAAAACGAGCCATCTGATCATTTGATGGGACCATCTATACCAAAAGATAATGGTGAAGTACTATTAACAAGGACTAATGTACCAGAAACAATTATTGATGTGCCTTCGGAGGAATTTGTTACTCAACAACTTGAAGTCGAGTATGAAGAGAAGTTTGAAGATGAGTCTGCAGATGAGTTTGAAGACGAGTGTGAAAATGAGTATGAAGATGAATCTGAAGATGAGCTTGAAGATGAGTCTGAAGATGAGCTTGAAGATGAGTTTGAAGATGACGCACCATGAGTTTCATTATTTTGTGATGACCATATAGTGCTCACTTACTGTTTTTGTTATTTAATTGTTTTTTTGTACAAACACATTAAGATATCTAATATGTGGAATTGAAGATTAGATCGCTACAATGTTTAAGTATTATGTTGGCTTTTTTCATGCGCCCAATTGTTGTTTGGTTAAGTAATTTATGTTCGTTTCTTATCTGATTATTATTTTATTGAGGAACCTGAATATTGTTTTATTTGGCTATTTGTTATTTATATACTTATTTGTTTCCTATTATTATTAGGCAGTGGATAGTAGAGGCAGAATAGTGGGCCCTGCATTTTGAAGTAGCTTTTGGTTTCTCGATGTCCCGAGTTCGTCGCTCCGAGAGAGGTACAACTCTTTACCTTTAATTTTTCCTTGTTTGTTTCAGACCAAGAGTGTTATGCGTTGTTGTGACTGAAATAGTGAGCTGCTAGTTTTTATCAGTTTCTTAGTTGATATGATTTGATCTGTTTTCTTAAAGTTAACTAAGTCTCCTTTTAGTTTATTCAAGATGGTCTGTAGTTTATTTAGTCACGATTTTAAGTGTGCCTGCTATGTGTTTTGGGTTCTGGAAATGGGGTTGTAAACTGTGGTTGTTTACCTTTCTCTCCAAGTGTGGCTCAATTCTGTTTTGAGCATCTTTTAACTTAGTCGTTGTATATCTCCGTGTGATTATTCTCAAATGCTATCTGATACTATGAGGCTTCAAGTTCTAATGTTCAATTTGATCAAAATTAGTTTGTCTAGCTCCTGATTTTGTTTGAATTTATTTTAGTACAGTTTGGATAGGTAAAGCCCAAACATTATCAGAAATCCTCCAAGTATCATGCATTTAAACGTTCATTAGTTTGAGATCAATTTATATGGACTACATATTGTGAGCAAGTGAGATAGTATACTCAGAAACTATTTTGTCGCATTAGCAATGTAATTGGTAGCTGATTAAATTATTATCCTTACTGACTACTGAGTTTTTTGCAACTTGCAAAAATATAAATTGTTAGAGATTTAGATAAACAAGAAAGAGATACACATTTGTTATACCCAAAATGTTGATTTTCTTCCCTTTTAGATTTCCAATTCCTTCCAAAAATTTATTATCTTTAACTACACATACAAGGAAAGTCATTTTCTATGGAAGCTGATGTTTCTATTCTCTCAGCATTCTGAGAGTGTCCTTTTTTTGTGAATTTTCTTGAAAATTGGCAGAAGAGGTTGTGGGTTTTGAGATTTGGGATTTAGGGTTGGTTGGGAATAGTGAATTTTGAGTGTTTTTATAGTTTTCTGTTGTGGAATTTTTAGTTTTCTTTTTGTGGTTTTGGAAATTGTAAAAAGGTTTGCTGGAGTTTTAAGATTTGGGAAGTGGGATGGTGAATTTTTAGGTGTTTTTGTTGATATGTTATGTGTCTTTGACGGCTTCTGGAGCTATTGGTAGAGTGATTTTGATTGGAAATAACACTACTTTGCCTTTTGAAGACATTGAAGCTAATTTTGGTGAGTTGATCTTGCTTCCTCCCAAGACTTCTTTTGTATTCATTTTTTGTGTAATGGAATGTGTTATTAGTGCTTTTGATGAATTTTGGTGGTTTGCTGTGATTCTGAAAAGCAACAATTTACAATGATTAGTAATGTTTATCGCAACATTAGCAATGTAATTGGTAGCTTATTAAAGTTTTGGAATTGTTGCTTTTCCACTTTGTTTATCGCAACATTAGCAATGTAATCTGCTAGTTGATTAACTTTCCTAAAAATATGCTTGATTGTAACATCCATGTGGGACATAATCTCCTGAATGTCTTCTACTCTTTCCACTAATTCCCAAGGAGTTTTCCAGTTTCTTACCAATATGTTTTTCAAAGTAAGAGAGTTTGTTTCCAGACTCACTTGTTCGAATCCTTGCCTCAAACAATATTGTAAAGTCTTCCAGATGGCCATTGATTCTGCATCAATGTTGGTAGTCACTGTCACGATCCAAGCCTAGGGCCTAGACGTGACATGACGAATGAGGAACCCGAAGGAACCCCAAACAAGCCTCTCAAACTTGTCATCACACTTCATCGGTCGCGGAAGTACAATCAACATTAATTAACGGGAAATAGAGACTAAGGGCAAACCATTTCAAAATGACATCATAGAACAAGAGTCAAGCTCATTTACAAAATACTTGTCCAACGCACACCTCTACATACATAGATAGGACGGGGGCCATGACATACTACCGGCTCCCCTCATAGTTAAAATAC
>JAJOOR010029503.1:0-30863 GCA_036250505.1 Solanum acaule
CGTTGAATGATATTTGCATTTAAGTCGCATCTATTCGGAGGTGAAGGATGTGCACCGTATCTATTCCATGTTCAAGTCGGAGGAAACTTGCGTTGAAAGATATTTGCATTTAAGTCGCATCTATTCGGAGGTGAAGGATATGCACCCTATCTATTCCACGTTCAAGTCGAAGGAAACTTACGTTGAAAGATATTTGCATTTAAGCCGCATCTATTCATAGGTGAATGATGTGCACCCTATCTATTCCACGTTCAAGTCGGAGGAAACTTGCGTTGAATGATATTTGCATTTAAGTCGCATCTATTCGGAGGTGAAGGATGTGCACCGTATCTATTCCATGTTCAAGTCGGAGGAAACTTGCGTTGAAAGATATTTGCATTTAAGTCGCATCTATTCGGAGGTGAAGGATATGCACCCTATCTATTCCACGTTCAAGTCGAAGGAAACTTACGTTGAAAGATATTTGCATTTAAGCCGCATCTATTCATAGGTGAATGATGTGCACCCTATCTATTCCACGTTCAAGTCGGAGGAAACTTGCGTTGAATGATATTTGCATTTAAGTCGCATCTATTCGGAGGTGAAGGATGTGCACCGTATCTATTCCATGTTCAAGTCGGAGGAAACTTGCGTTGAAATATATTTTCATTTAAGTCGCATCAATTCAGATGTGAAGGATGTGCACCATATCTATTCCATGTTCAAGTCGAAGGAGACTTGCGTTGAAATATATTTGCATTTAAGTCACATCTATTCGGAGGTGAAGGATATGCACCCTATGTATTCTGCGTTCAAGTCGGAGGAAACTTGCGCTGAAAGATTTTTGTTCGTCCTATCGATGGCCATCCATTTATATCCTATCGATGGATCATTTTCATTCGTCCTACCGATGGACATACATTCATATCCTACCGATGGATCATTTTCATTCGTCTTACCGATGGACATACATTCATATCCTAACGATGGATCATATTCATTCGTCCTACTAATGAACATACATTCACATCCTTTGGATGGATCATCTTCATTCATCCTACCGATGGACATGCATTTATATCCTATCGATGGATCATCTTCATGCGTCCTACCGATGGACATGCATTTCTATCCTATTGATGGAACATCTTCATTCGTCATATCATAATGGATGCTACCTTTTTCTTTAATTTTGTCTTTAATAATGAGTTTTATCTCTGTCTATTCGAGAACATCCAGGAGGGTACATTCTCAATTGAGCCACAGGTGTGGACTACATCAACAAGGACGCAACACAATGTGGAACCTTTTTGGAAGCAAGTTGAGGATCGACTTTCACCACAACCAAACTTTACATGAAGGTCATGTGTTCGGCCGAAATCGGGTTTGTCAATTTTCTTTGTCCATGATTCTTTTCATCAATCATATCCAACGAAAGAGACAGCTGTTAACACCCAATTTTGGCCTAACATTTTCAAAATCCGTAACTTTTAAGTTTTATTTATTCAATAGTTCAAAATACATTTTTATAATTTTAAATAAGTTTATCGATATTTATCCTTATTTGTCAAAATTTTAGAATTTTTTCTATTAGTTAATTTTAATTACATTATTTTTTGTCACAGCCAGTTGAATACGTTCAAATATTTGTTCATTTTGATTAAATCGTCATTTCTATTAAATTGCACTTTTTACATGTCATTAGTTACGTTCATTACATTTTTTTTAATATTCATTTTATTCGTTACATTTGTTAATATTCATTTTGATATTTTGCACTGTCTAGAAGTTTATTAAAAATATTGATATGATTTTATACACATATATTTTATTTAACTAGCGGTTTCGACCCATGGTTTTAAAATAATGGTATCGTACTATTGATGGTTTTCAATTTCCTATTTAAACAATAGCTTAAGCATTAAGTCAAGGGTGGTGAAATATTTTTTAGAATTTGGGAGAGAGTTTCCAAATTAATAAAATCTTAAAGAGTCTCTCCTTCCCTTTAATTTTCCGGCTGCCACCACCCCGGAATCTTGTGAAGCTCCGGCCACCAAAAAACACCAACCCCATTTTTACGTTCATTTCACTGTTTCAAAAGATCCAAACCAGCCACCGGAATTCTTCCTCACTGCCTCCAGAAACTTCATTTCCCACCCCTTTCCGGCAAAAAACAACTGAAGCCCCACCACCAAAACCACCAGAACAACAACCAAAACGACCTCCACACACCTTCAGATCCACCACCAAACAACCCCCCCATCGCTAGAAGTAGCCATTAATGGTGAGATCGAAGCTAAGCCATTTCCAGCGTGAGCTCTAAGCTCCAGCAACACAAGAAAGTGCCACCACAACCAAACGAACCCAACATCTAGTGAGCTCCGAACTCGCAAGTCAAGCTCCCCCAGCAAACGAAACAACGAGCTCCAAGCTCTTGTTCAGATCAGCGAAGAACAACGAACCAGCCGCTTCCCTCTCCCTTTTACGATTTTTTTATTTTTTGCAAATCTAAGCAAGCAACCCTCTTCCTTTTCCGACACCGGCAAAGCTCAGACAAACTAAAAGTCTCAAAAACCCCCATCAAAGCTCTGGAAATACATCCTTGTTCCAACCGGAAACCATGGCGACATACTGAAAACAACCAGATTTAATGCTCCTCTAAGGTGACCTTTTTTCCTTTTCAAATTTGTATATATGTGAGTATGTATTTTTTTTTAGTTGTTTTATGTAATTATTGACAAGTATTTTACTGTTAATGTTTTGATTGGACCAAGTTGTGTCTTACATTTAGCATGCATTATTATTTTTTTGATAAATGTGTGGGACTATTCTATTTTGATTTTTAATTTAATGATCCCTTCATCACTCTTTATTGACTTGTGAATATTAATTTGGATACTACTATATTATTTTATCTTGATGGTGTGCAATTTTTTCATTATTGTGGTTATCAGTTCCTAATTTAGTTTCTATTTCAACTTTCTTGATTCATTTTCATCACTTGTATATTTTAGTTTATCTTTATGTTTTTACTCTTTTCGTTTGTAAGTGTTAAAATATTTCCAGAAACTTTATTTTGATTTTGTGATGACACATGATGTTGTTATTTTTATTTTAACCATTAATGCTATTAAGGAGTTTTCCCCTTTAAGAGTTTGTTTTGCCATTTTTATTATTTTTGTTGTTATCGTTATTAGTATTAATTTTATTGGCCAATGAGAAAATCTCTCCGTCGGTTTTGGAGGCCTCTCCAATATTAAAGACGGAAAGTTAGTTTAAGTTCATATATTTTGTTTTTTCAAATTGGCCAATGAAAAAATCTCTCCGTCAGTTTTCGAGGCCTCCATATTGGAAAAGACGAAAATTTAGTTTAAGTTCATATATTTGATTTGTTAAAATTGGCCAATGAATAAATTACCGTCGATTTCCAAGGCCTCCCATGTATATAAGATGAATTTTTATTTTAAGTTGTTATTTATTTTATTTATTTTTATTCATATTTATTTATCACTAATACTTTTATTAAGTGTCTTTGCAGGTACAGTAGAGTCGCTTCCCATTGAAGCTAATCAAATGGAGTTCGAATTATATTGTTTATTCGTTATTGTGTATATTATCGATGTTAGGAAAACCTTAGGTCATTTATTATATTATTGTTTTATTTTATTACTTGTGTATATTGCATGTTTGTTATATTTGTATACTATTTTATCTCCTCCTCGATTTGAAAAAAATAAATTCAGTTGGGAACCACATTTGTGGATTTCGAAGGATTCCTAATACCTTCCCTTCGGAATGACTTGAACCCCTTACTTGGAATCTAATGATTTCATAGGCATTTTTAATTGATTTCCTAGTTTTTACTAAAATTTAGGTGATGACTCTTTTTAAATTCTTTTATTCTTAATGTTCTGTAAAAATTGATTAATTGATTATTTTTTGAGTCACCACGACGTTTCTCCTTATTTGAGTAAAGTAGGGATGTAAACACAAGCTGCGCCTAGTCAATTTGCCGATGACATTCATAAGGAGATGACTCAGATAAGGACAAAACTTAGGTTGATGTTGAAGCATGTAAGCGGAGGTCTAGAAAAAGGTAAATGCAGTAAACAACTTGACTAGAACTCCACCACTACTAGTTGAGGAATGCTACTATGAGGAGGATGCTAACTTGGTAAATGATCAGACGGGGGGTTTTCGATCCAACACCCAAGGTTCCAACTCGGATAATTGGTGCCAAGGGTAAGGAAAGCAAGGTCAGAACTATGGAAATTACAACCGAGAGGGTAATTATGTTCATGATGGGAACTACAATCGTGACCACAACTACAACCGAGACAACTATGGAAACAGAAACGAGAAGGTTGGGCCTTATGTTCCTCCTGCAAATTGGGAATCTAGGAATAAGGAAGCTGGGGATAGTATATCACGTATTGAGGATATGATGTAGAAGATGTTGGAGAGGTTTGATACGACTAATGAAAATGTGATGGAGATGCGAAATGACTTGTCTAGAATTGGTCAAAAAGTTGATGCCCATGCAGTGTCGATCAAGCAACTTGAGCAGCAGATGAATCAGTTGTCCACTATATTAAACCCACATCAGCCTGGCACACTCCCTAGCAACACCATCCAGAATCCAAAAAATGATGGGCATTGTATGGCAGCCACTACTCGAGGGGGTAAATAGACCATTAATCCGCCTATGCTGTCTGAGGTTGAAATTGTGGTTGAAAATGATGATGATGAGATTGAGGTTACTGGAGAGTTCAAGAATGCTACAGAGAAGGAAGCGGAGATAACCCAAAAAGTTGTTCCCATTACTATACCTCCACCTCCATTCCCACAGAGATTGGTAAAGAAGAATGAAAAAGGAAAATACCACAGGTTTATCATTATGTTGAAACAACTTTCCATCAACGTTCCGTTGATAGAAGCATTGGAGCAAATGCCTGGGTATGCCAAATTTATGAAATATTTAGTGACTAAGACGAGGGCCATCAGTTTTGAAGATGATGATAGGTTGCAACATTGCAGTGCTATTGCTACTAGGTCACTCGTGCAGAAGAAAGAGGATCCTGGTGCTTTCACTATTCCTTGTACCATCGGGTTGTTGCATTTTGCAAAGGCGTTGTGTGATTTGGGTGCTAGTATTAATCTGATGTCATTGTCTATTTACAAGAAGCTGGGTTTAGGGGCTCCAAAACCAACTGCGATGCGATTACTCATGGCCGATAGAATTGTGAAGAATCCTATTGGTGTTCTCCAAAATGTACTTGTGAAAGTGGAGTCATTTATTTTTCCTGTGGATTTTGTGATACTTGATTGTGAGGTTGATTTTGAGGTCCCCATCATCTTAGGGAGACCATTCCTTGCTATTGGGCAAGCCTTAGTCGATATGGAGAGATGGCAGATGAAGTTTCGATTGAACAATAAAGAGGTAACTCTCAACATCTGTAGGTTTATGAAGCAGGAAAGCGATCTCAAATTAATATCAGTGGTGAATCATATTGTGGAGCGAGGTTTTGATGTGTCTATTGAAGAGATATTAGATGTTGATTCATTGGCAGCGGGAATGATGAATTTTGAAGGTGATGGTATTGAAGACTATGATGAATTAGTTGTCACACTTGATAGGTTTCAATTCCATTCCAAACCAAAGAAATTGGAGTTAGATATGAAGAATCGCGACTCTCCACCCGAAAAACCGTCTATGGAAGAAGCTCCAAAATTGGAGCTCAAGGCTCTACCATCGTATTTGAGGTATGTATTCTTGGGGAGAGATGGTACTTTACCGGTCATCATTGCGGCCGATTTGAGTGAGGTGCAAGTTGAGGCATTAATTTCTGTGCTAAAGAGGTTCAAGAGGGTAATTGGATGGACTATTGCGGACATTATTGGGATTCCTCCGAGCATTTGTTCTCATAAAATCCAATTCATGTCGGACCATAATCCTAGTATCGAGCACCAAATGAGACTAAATCTACCTATGAAAGAGGTAGTGAAAAAGGAAATCATCAAATGGTTGGATGCTGGAGTCATATATCCCATTGCAGATAGTAGTTGGATTTGTCCTGTTCAATGTGTTCCTAAGAAAGGTGGGATTACTATGGTTCCTAATGCGAAAACAAACTTGTTTTGATGCGACTAGTGACTGGATGGAGAGTATGCATGGACTACCAGAAATTAAATACTTGGACAGAAAATGACCACTGCCCTATGCCGTTCATGGATCAGAATGCTGGACCGCCTTGCTGGTAAGGGTTGGTATTGTTTTCCTGATTGTTATTCGGGCAACAATTAGATTTCCATTGCTCTGGAAAACCAAGAGAAGACCACCTGCACCTGCCCTTATATGACTTTCGCCTTCAAACGAATGCCATTTGGGTTGTGTAATGCTTCAGCGACCTTCCAGCGTTGCATGATATCGATATTTTCAGATATGGTGGAGCACACTATTGTGGTATTTATGGATGATTTCTCTGTGGTAGGTGACTCATTTGATGGTTGTCTGATGCATTTGGCCGAGGTATTGAAACGGTGTGAAGAGTGCAATCTTGTGCTCAATTGGGAAAAGTACCACTTCATGGTGAAAGAATGGATAGTGTTGGGTCATCGGATATCTGAGAAGGGTATTGGGGTTGATAGAGCTAAAGTTGAGGTAATAGAAAAGCTTCCACCACCTATCTCTATTAAAGGTGTTAGAAGTTTTCTTGGTCATGCAGGCTTTTATAGGAGGTTTATTAAGGATTTCTCCAAAATTGCACACCTTTTATGCAAATTGCTCGAAAAGGAGTGTAAGTTTGATTTTGATGATGCCTGTCTGAGAGTATTTGGAGAGTTAAAAGCAAAGCTAGTTTCCGCGCCTATCATTATTTCACCGGATTGGGGGTAACCGTTTGAAGTGATGTGTGATGCGAGTGGAGTGGCACTTGGTGTGGTATTGGGACAGAGGCGAGAGAAGACTCTTCATCCTATTTACTATGCCAACAAAGCTCTGAATGTGGCTCAAAAGAACAAGAACTCCTTGCTGTGGTTTTCACATTTGAGAAATTTCGATCCTACTTGCTTGGTACTAAGGTCATAGTGCATACTGACCATTCTGCATTGAAGTATCTGATGGCTAAAAAGGATGCGAAACCGAGGTTGATTAGATGGGTGTTGTTGTTGCAAGAGTTCGATTTTGAGTTGAAGATAGAAAGGGTACAAAAAATCAAGTTGCCGATCATTTGTCCAGGTTAGAGGAGGAAGCTATGCTCAAGCTAGGAGATGGGGTTGAAATTAATGATGCTTTTCCAAATGAACATGTATTGACTGCTTCGCATGATCTGATTCCTTGGTTCGCGAACTTTGCTAACTACTTGGCAAGTGATCTGGTTCCATCAGATTTGTCTTTTCACCAAAGGAATTTGTTTAGTATGCATAATGTGAAGAAGTTCTTTTGGGATGAGCCTTATTTGGTCCGTATTTGTGCCGATGGGATTATTCGTCGTTGTGTGCCCGAGGTTGACATGATGAGTATACTAGAGGCGTGTCATTCTTCGCCTGTTGGTGGGCATCATAGAGTTATTTGGACTGCGCATAAAATTTTGAAGTGTGGGTATTAATGGCCTATCATCAACCAAGATGCTCATGATCTCGCCAAGTCTTGTGATCGTTGCCAAAGAGAAGGAAAAATTTCAAAGAGATGAGAGCTACCTATGAATCCAATATTAGTGATTAAGTTGTTCGATGTGTGGGGCCTTGACTTTATGGGTCCATTTGTGAGTTCACATGGGATGGAGTATATTCTTGTTGCGGTTGATTATGTGTCGAAGTGGGTGGAAGCAATTGCGCTTTCAAACAATGAAGGGAAAAGTGTCACCGCATTCCTGAAAAAGAGTATCTTCTCAAGATTTGGTACACCTAGGTCCATTATCAGCGATGGAGGTTCCCACTTTTGTAATAAGTTGTTCAAGGCGTTGCTAGAGAAATATGGAGTCCGTCACAATGTAGCTACTCCTTACCATCCGCAGTCTAGTGGGCACGTGGAAGTGTCAAACATAGAGATAAAGCAAATCCTTCCAAAGACTGTGAATGCAAATATAACTGATTGGTCAAGGAGGCTCGATGATGCTAAGCTAAATATAGAAAGAATTAATTGGAAATAGCTAAATTTAAAATTTTTGGCAAAGATATGCTAAGTTATGTGTTTTGGGACAACTTCAAAACGACCAGACCTTTAGTACAGTATGAGTTAGGTGGCCTATAAGATATCAAATGAAACGTCTTAGAATCCTCTTTCCAATGCCACCAAGTTTGCTACATTTCGAGCTCGTATAAGGGAGATATGTCCATTTGAAATCTGCCTGTCCAGGTAGGGAAAGTTAACCAAATTAGTGAGGGGTATTTTGGTCTTTTCCTTACCCAATAGGATTAAAACGAGTTTTGGTATTATTTTGGGGTCAAATCTGATTTGGATCGGTTTTACAAATCCCATATACGCCTAGGGTTTTTAGAAGAGTTCAAGAAGAGGAGAAACGGAGAAAAGTAAAGGCGTTCATCAAGTTTTCTTGTGAATCTAAGGTTGTTTCGCCAAGGGTTTAATCCCTAAGAGGTATGTGAGTTTTCATAGTGTTGGGTTCGTTCACCCACACACCAATCATACTATTTTAATGTAATTTCGTTCTCAAAGTTGAAAGATTGGAGCTCTTGATTAGTGTTCATGAAGTATTTAATTCGTAATCTTGATTGTTGAGGTTTTGATGAGTTCTTAAGATAAGTTTGAGTAAATTGATAGCTTCTTGTGTGGGTTAGCTGAATTTGTTCTGGGTTATAAGAATTTGAGAGTTTTTACCTTAGAATTTCAGTGGGTTTGAGTTGAATCGAGTTTGGAAGAGGAGGAAAAGATTGGGCAAGATTATGCGCCTAGGTCCGCGCCAGGGAGATGCGTTGGATTTTCAGTACCCAGTCGAGCACTCCCTTTTCGCTTCTCGGAGAAGATACAGAGTCCTCTGTCTCAAAAATTAATTCGCGACCAAATATTGAATCCTCCCCTGCATCACACCACTGACCGATAGTTTGTTTCTTCACTCGTTTCTTGTTATCAACTATCTAAACTACTTCTAAACATCTAGAAATTATTCATAACATGAATCATAACCTTGAATTCATAATTCAAATTGAAGGTACAACTAAGAGTCAAGTCTTGAGAGTTCTTCGAATCATTATAATAAGTCTTTTTACAATATTTTAAACTTGTTTTAAGACTTGAACATTGAGTCTAAGGAAGAGTAGAGCTAAGTTCATTTTCTTTAAAATGATCTATGGGAACTAAGTATTCCCAAGATAAATGTTTTTACATTTAAGAACAAAGGAAAAATCGATTTCTAAAAGAGTTCATGAGCAGTTTTGAGTACAATCTCTTTTAAGAGAAAACCTTTACAGTAATAATCTGAAATTTGAGCAAGAGGAAATGTTTTCTTTAAAACATAATGAGCTAAGTTATATTTTGGGAGTATTATTGAGTACCGATATGGGGGAGAGTTCTAACAACTCACAGCCCCCATAAACCATGTAGCCAACACGGGTAGAAAAGTTCATACTTTTTAGACTATTCCTTATTGATCAATAGTATAGACTAGTGGATCCACTTAGTTAGTAGGTCTTATGCCTCGGTAAAGTATAGGATAGTTCTGTCAGTGTGGGCTAGACGTTGTATCATCACATAGCTCATAGTGATGGTTTTCGGTTAGAGAATCTCCCATAAAGTTTATTTTATATTTTTATATATAAACAGAGTTGAATTTGTATCCTTGCATACTTTTTTTTTGTTAGTTCAACCAGACCCATTGGGTCAAATTTATAAATGAAGCAATTATTTACACAAATGGGCAAGCCAAAAGTGCTAAACCCATTTAAAGAAAACAACTTTAAAAAAGCTAACTAAAACAAAATCAAAAAGAGGAAAGACAAAAACAATAGAAAGGGAAAGTGAAGTTGCTTAGCAGCTCATACAAACTGAGCATATTGTATTTTTAAATACATTGAGTTGCTATCTACCATTTTAAAAACTTTTCTTTATACTTCATTCTTTACTACTTTTTTATACTGAAATAAGTTGAGTATCCCTGAGTTAAATTGAGATGAGGTAAGTGTTTCTTTCAGTTCCAGTTCAAACTTATGTCTTTTTTAGATTTCCCCTCATATGCTCGTACATTCCATGTACTGACCCCATTTGTCCTGCATCATTTATGATGCAGATACAATGTACTAGGATCAGCATCCAACACTTCGTTGATCCAGTTGAGTTCCATAATTGTTTGGTGAGCCTCCTTGCTTCCGGAGGATCCCTTTATTGTGTTTTGTCATTTTAGTTGGTAGGATGATCATAGTCTTTTCCCGACATACCTCATAGTATTAGTGACTTCATAGATAGATATACACTAGTACATGAGTCCTTCCATCTTCAAATGTTAATTTTATAGACTTGAATTGCCTTTTGCTAGTTGAATGTTTAATTTCTAAAGTATTCTAAGTTCATCTTTGAGACAGTTGAGTAAAGTTTATCTTTTGAAATTTCTTTTATTTCTGAGTAAGTCTTCCGCTAAGAGTTAAACCAGGCCCAAGGTTCGCTTGGGGCTAGGAATGGTTCTCGAGTGCCAGTCGCGTCAAGGGTTTAGGCTTGGTGCGTGACATTCTTAGAGGTAAAAAGACAAAAACGACCCTTTTTAATATTTTTCCATCGGCTAATTCGACGCTGCACTATATCCGGTTACTAAAATGGTCATAACATTTTACTCAAAACTTGGATTGTTGCGAAATTGGTGGCGTTGGAAAGAAGACTCAAATACCTTTAATTTGATAGGTTATGGGACACATAATTCTTTATATTCTAAGAGATATGTTCGTGTAAAGTGGAAATCTTACATCAAAACTTAATCATTAAGGAAACATTCAACTCAACTTTATGCTAGAAGTTTTTTGTGACCTTAACATCTAAGAAAATTTATAATAACTCGATGAAATCTTATTCAGAATAAATAATAGCTCAAATCTTATCTTGAAATTTTTCGAGATGTTATAATATCTCCCCGTTGGGATCATTCGTCCTCGAATGAAGGTTGGATTGAGAATGGAAGGGGTTACTCTTACTATATTCAAGCCTAACTCACAATCACAAAGTACTTAACATATGGTGGTTATTATGATCTAAATCAAAAGATTTTGATTCTATACCTCTATAGGGAATCTCATCCCAAGAATACTACTCCTCACCACAACATTCAACTAACCTTGAACTCATTTCACGAAACACCTAATGTATCACACATTATCCACATGTTACCATCACTACACTCAAGCCTAGTACTATAACCACTCGGTGGACTCCTACTAACGACTCCTTATAAGAATTCCTTATTCTCTGAACACTAAAGTCAATAGAACTTTCGTGCATTATTACCAGGCACAACCTTATTACTCATACCTTATCTCCTTCTCCCTCCACATGTAAAACCTTAGATTGAATAAACATACCAGCACTATCACAATAAGAAAATATCAATCCTTTTCTCTATCATCACACCACTACTATCAACAATACCACTCTCAAATAAAAAGGATCAGTGAGAAAACTTTAGGGCAAACGATCATAAGCACGATTAATTTAAGATATCTGATATAAGAATATGAATGGCATAACATTATGTTTTTAGCCATTGAGAGTAAATCATGAACTTGTGATATTGAACATACTATGAGACATGATTGATTATATGAATAGGTTCATATCATGAGGCTAAAATCCACAACTTTATTGATTAAGCTCAAGGTTAATGGGCTAAAGTCTTTACCCCTATTTCTGGAAACTGAGCATACCTGTGAAACTCTCTAAAGTATATGAACATAGCTCATAGACACAATTTTGATATTAGAAACGTCAACAAGATGTTGTAATAAATGAACTTTGAGGAATGCGCCATAGTATGAATGGATTGATGTACCTCTAAAACTCTTTCTGACGATATCACTATCTCATTCTCAATACTTGACTTGGTTTCTCATCTTATCATCTCCCTTTAGGTTTGAAATTGACACTTCAAAGCTATGGATCTATTCCATCATCTCTAAACTGGTCTACATTGACTTTACTCTAATACTCGGGAAAGGCTAACCTCATGGCTACTAAACTCTCCATATGTAGGTCCTAAGACTCCTTCTAAGACCTTTTTTCTAAGTTGCTTCTATTAACCTCTTCACATTGGCTTATAAGGCCACTTAATCTAACTGTTAATAATCATCCTTCTCCATCTTAGCCTACTAACAACATCCTTCTCCATCTTAGCCTACTAACAACATCCTTCTAGGCTCATATCAACATAATTGGAGGAAGCTTTGAACTTTATTTAAGAGGCTTGTCATTGACTATATAAAATCCTTTCTACCAAACTCTTAAATCAGCCTACTCCACATTGACAACTCAAATATGCTATCTAGGCATACATGAAAAATCATTAACTTAATTGGAACCTCATATGATTACATGCAATCTCGGGTTCACCTCTTAGCGCTCTTGTTACTCTGCTTACTTACAATTTACCGTTGCATTTCCTTTCACAACTTAAATACTATTTACCCATTCTCTATTTATCATTGCCTAAATAGTTATGTAAAACTTGAATATTATGGGCTTCCCCGTACAATTCATAAGCCTAGTTTAGAGCTATAACCTCATGAATACTGTCGCTCTTCTATTCAACAACTACACTGTAACAACCCAAATTCAAAAAGGGGAATAACATCATTTTCTAGAAGTTGCACATGCCACCGACGGAGGCCACCGGAGGCCCATGTATGGGACCATGGACCGTAGATGTGGTCTGTGGTTGGTCACCCAACACTGACCAGAAAACCCAGAACTACGTCCTAACCAACCGACCATCGGTCAAACCACGGTCCGTGGTTAAGGGTCCGTAGGTCAGGCCCCAGTTCCAACCCTCTGAAGCTAGACAATGGACCTGGAAGATGGACTGTATGTTAGACCACGATCCTTAGGTTGGTAGTCGACTTTTAGAGGTGTTCTACAAGTTTCAGCCCGAATCCAAAGGATTTGTCCGTGAATTTCATCATATGGTACGTGGAATTTCACTTATGGGTTCCTTTCACTAATTAGATCCCTAGAAATTCAGTTAGATCCTTGATTCTCCATATTTTTTTTAGACCTAGGGTTTCTAAAACCTTGGATAATTATTGTGATTTAGCTGTGGTAGTATCCTAAATCGAATTAGCTTGTTTCTTAGAAAGTTTGCTTAGTTCCTTTCTTGATTCTCAGAACCCTAGTTGTATAAATTCTTTTAGTTCATGAATTATACTTGCTATGTCAGTTAAATAGATAATCATGCTCCTGATTTCAAATGTCATATTGTCGGTACATAAATGTTGCATTCTCAGTTAGAATGTCAGTATTTTGAACTATTCAGTATTTCAATTACAGTTTAGTCATATATATAATAAGTTTGGAGTAGACGTATGATGAGTCCGAGATTTGGACTCATTTAGGGGATTATTTGTATAGGTTTAAGTGTCCTCTAATGCTCATTTTGTGCCAATAACTGATGTAAAATCCTTGATTTTCAGGATTATGGATTAAGGAGCAAAGCAAGGACACTAAGTTGCAAAAAGGAACAAAGCAAGCTCAAAGCAAGGACACTAAGTTGCAAAAAGGAACAAAGCAAGCTCAAAGAAGGAATGAAGGACGCCTGGGGATCACCAAGTCCATTTGGCGAGTCGCCGAGTGGCCATTTGACCACTTAAAGTTCCAGTGTGCCAAGCCTTGAAGGAAAGAACCAAGTTGGAGAGAGAAAGGAGCAGTCGGTGGATCGCTGAGTGGTCCCGTGATGCGGATGCTGAAGGCTAATGCAGAAAAGCGATGGAATTGACCAAAGAGCGGATCAACGAGCCCAACTTAATGCGTCGAATGGCTCTTCGCAACATATTTTTGGCGACTATAAGTAGATTTTTAAACATTTAGTTTAGTATTATTGATCTATCATTGAATAATTATTGAAATCTGAATAGTATCTGTGTTCATTTTTAGAGACAAGTTTTCCTTAGCTTTTAAGAATTGAAGTTTTTCACTTTTGAGAAATTGATAGTGGGCCTTTGAGATTCTTCAATTTGGACCTTTGTAACGATGAAATCAATCTTACCTAGTTGATGGAAATTCAATTTGGTAACGATTTTTATCTTTTCATAATGTCTAGCTAAAACCCCAATTCTTGGGGTGTCATTATGTGATTATAGGCTAATTTAGTTTATGTGTATTGCTAATT
This sequence comes from Solanum acaule, assembly GCA_036250505.1. Taxonomy (NCBI): domain Eukaryota; kingdom Viridiplantae; phylum Streptophyta; class Magnoliopsida; order Solanales; family Solanaceae; genus Solanum; species Solanum acaule. The sequence goes on from JAJOOR010029503.1 coordinate 14,292, forward strand.
GTTAGTTTGGGTCCATTTGTGAGTTCACATGGGATGGAGTATATTGTTGCTGCAGTTGATTATGTGTCGAAGTGGGTGGAAGCAATTGCGCTTTCAAATAATGAAGGTAAAAGTGTCACTGCATTCCTGAAAAAGAGTATCCTCTCCAGATTTGGTACACCTAGGGACATTATCAACGATGGAGGTTCCCACTTTTGTAATGAGTTATCAAAGGCGTTGCTAGAGAAATATGGAGTCCATCACAATGTAGCTACTCGTTACCATCCGCAGTCTAGTGGGCACGTTGAAGTGTCAAACAGAGAGATAAAACAAATCCTTGCAAAGATTGTGAATGCAAATTGAACTGATTGGTCAAGGAGGCTCGATGATTCTAAGCTAAATATAGAAAGAATTAAACCGAAAATAGCTAAATTTAAATTTACTTGGCAAAGATATGTTAAGTTATGTGTTTTGGGACAACTTCAAACGACTAGACATTTTAGTACATTATGATTTAGGTGGCCTATAAGATATCAAATTAAAGGTCTTGGAATCCTCTTTCCAACGCCACCAAGTTTGCTAAATTTTGAGCTCGTATAAGAGAGATATGGCCATTTGAAATCTGCCTGTCCAGTTAAGGAAAGTTACCCAAATTAGTGAGTGATATTTTTGTCTTTTCCTTACCCAATTAGTTTAAAACGATTTTTGGTATTATTTTGTGGTCAAATCTGATTTGGATCAGTTTTACAAATCCTATATATGCCTAGGGTTTTGAGAAGAGTTCAAGAAGAGGAGAAAAGGAGAAAAGTAAAGGCGTTCATTAAGTTTTCTTGCGAATCGAAGGTTGTTTCACTAAAGGTTTAATCCCTAAGAGGTATGTGAGTTTCCATAGTGTTTGGTTCGTTCACCCACACACCAATCATACTATTTTAATGTAATTTCATTCTCAAAGTTGAAGGATTGGAGTTCTTGATTAGTGTTCATGAAGTATTTAATTTGTAATCTTGATTGTTGAGGTTTTGATGAGTTCTTAAGATAACTTTGAGTAAATTGATAGCTTCTTGTGTGGGTTCACTGAATTTATTTTGGGTTTTATGATTTTGAGAGTTTTTACATTAGAATTTCAGTGGGTTTGAGTTTGATCGAGTTTAGAAGAGGAGGAAAAGATTGGGCAAGATTATGTGCCTAGGTCCGCGCCGTGGAGACGCCTCGAATTTTCAGTACCCAGTCGAGCACTCCCTCTCCGCGTCGCAAAGAAGATACAGAGCCCTTTATCTCAAAAATTAATTCGCGACCAAATATTGAATCCTTCCCCCGCCTCATGCGACTGACCTCCAGTTTGTGTCTTCACTCGTTTCTTGTTATCAACTATCTAAATTACTTCTAAACATCTAGAAATCATTCATAACATGAATCATAACCTTGAATTCATAATTCAAATTTGAGGTACAACTAAGAGTCAAGTTTTGAGAGTTCTTCGAGTCATTATATTAAGTCTTTTTACAATCTTTTAAACTTGTTTTAAGACTTGAGCATTGAGTTTAAGGAAGAGTAGAGCTGAGTTCATTTTCTTTAAAGTTATATATGGGGACTAAGTATTCCCAAGATAAATGTTCTTACATTTAAGAACAAAGGAAACATCGATTTCCAAAAGAGTTCATGAGCAGTTTTGAGTACCATCCCTTTTAAGAAAAAAATGTTCTGAGTAATAATATCAAATTTGAGGAAGAGGAAATGTTTTCTTTAAAACATAATGAGCTAAGTTATATTTTGAGAGTATTATTGAGCACCGATATGGGGGAGAGTTCTAACAACTCACAGCCCCCATAAATCATGTAGCCAACGTGGGTAGAAAGGGACATACTTTTTAGACTATTCCTTATTGATCAATAGTATAGACTTAGTTAGTAGGTCTTATGCCTCGGCAAAGTATAGGACACTTCTGGCAGCGTGGGCTAGACGGTGTATCATCACATAGCTCATACTGATGGTTGTCGGTTAGAGAATCTCCCATAAAGTTTATTTTATATTTTTATATACAAAGATAGTTTATTTTGTATCCTTGCATACAAACTGAGTTTACTGTATTTTTAAATAAATTGAGTTGCTATTTATCATTTTAAAAGCTTTTCTTTATACTACACTCTTTACTACTTTTTATATTGAAATAACTTAAGTATCCCTGAGTTGAGTTGAGATGAGGTAAGAGTTTCTTTCAGTTCCAGTTCAAACTTATGTCTTTTTTAGATTTCCCCTCACATGCTCGTACATTCCATGTACTGACCCCATTTGGCCTGCATCTTTTATGATGCAGATACAGGGGACTAGGATCAGCATCCAGCACTTCGTGAATCCAGTTGAGTTCCAGAGTTGTTTGGTGAGCCTCCTTGCTTCCGGAGGATCCCTTTATTATGTTTTGTCATTTTAGTTTGGTATGATGATCGGGATCTTGTCCAGACATCCCTCATAGTGTTAGTGACTTCATAGATAGATAGACACTAGTTCATGAGTCTTTCCATTTTCAAATGTTAATGTTATAGACTTGAGTTGCCCTTGGCTAGTTGAATGTTTAATTTATAAAGTATTCTAAGTTCATCTTTGAGACAGTTAAGTAAAGTTTATCTTTTGAAAGTTATTTTATTTCTTAGTAAGTCTTCCGCTAAGAGTTAAACCAGGCCAAGTGTTCGCTTGGAGCCAGGAATGGTTCTCGAGTGCCGGTTGCATCAATGGTTTAGGCTCAGAAGAAAATAAAATTTTAGTGGTTAGATGAGTGCAAGAAAAGTTTTACAGAACTGAAGACTAGGTTGACTACAACTCCGGTGTTGACCCTACCAAATAGTGTAGACGGTTATGTGATTTATTGTTATACATCTAATGTCGGCCTAGGTTGTGTGTTGATACAGCGAGGTAAGGTCATAGCTTATTCTTCTAGACAAAATAAGGTCCATGAGAAGAACTACCCGACTCATGACCTCGAGCTTGCAGTCGTAGTATTTTCCCTAAATATTTGGAGATATTACTTATATGGTGTTCATGTTGATGTGTTCACTGATCATAAGAGCCTCTGTCAGATGAGATGGCTTGAATTCCTCAAAGACTATGACATGAATGTGATTTACCATTCCGGTAAGGCCAATGTAGTAGCTTATTCTCTCAGCAGATTATTTATGGGTAGTGTAGCAGGTGTTACGAAAGACAAGAAAGAGTTAGCCAAAGATGTTGACCGACTTGCTCGTTTAGGAGTTTGTCTTATGGACACATCAGATGGTGGTGTCATAGTTCAGAATGGGTCAGAATCTTTATTGGTAGCGGAGGTTAAGAAAAAACAAGATAGTAATCCTATATTGCTTCAGTTGAAAGGTGCAGTTCATCAGCAGAAAGTAGAGGTTTTCTTATGTGTTCCTAATGTGGGTGAGTTAAGGAAGAAGATCCTTACCGAAGCTCATAACTCAAGGTATTACATTCAGCTAGTTGCCACTAAGATGTACTGTGGTATATGGGAAGTCTTTTGGTGGAATGACATGAAGAGGGATATAGCAGATTTTGTGGCTAAGTGCCCTACATGGAAAATGAAGAGGTATGACCCAAGAGATTAACATTCCTACATGGAAGTGGGATGTGATAAACATGGACTTCATTACGGGTTTACCATGTACTCGCAGACAACATGACTCCATTTGGGTGATAGTAGATACAGTTACGAAATCCGCTTACTTCTTGGCTATCAAGACTATAGATTCAACAGAGGACTATGCTAAACTCTTCATTAATGAGATAGTCAGGTTGCATGGCGTTCCCTTGTCTATCATCTCAGATAGAGGTCCCTAGTTTACCTCTCATTTTTGGAAATCGTTTCAGAAAGGTCTTGGTACTCAAGTAAATCTCAGTTCAACATTTCATCATTAGACGGATGGCCAAGCAGAGCATACCATTCAGACCTTAGAGGACATGTTGAGAGCGTGCGTGATCGACTTCAAGGGTAGTTGGGATGATCACCTACTTCTCATAGAGTTCGCCTACAATTATATCTTTCATTACAGTATTCAAATGGCCCCGTATGAGGCACTATACGGGTGTAGATACAGATCTCTGGTTAGTTGGTTTGATATAGGTGAAGTAGCCTTGATTGGGCTAGATTCGGTTCATGAGGCCATGGAGAAAGTTCAACTCATCAGAGATAGACTAAAGACATCCCAAAGTAGTCAGAAGTCCTATACAGATATGAGGAGAAGGGACTTAGAGTTTGAGATCGATGATTGGGTTTTCCTGAAAGTGTCACCTATGAAGGCGGTGATGAGATTTGGAAAGAAAGAGAAGCTCAATCCTAGATACATAGGTCCTTATAGAATCTTGAAAAGGGTTGGTAATGTGGCTTATGAGTTAGAGTTACCAGTAGAACAAGCAACAATTCATCTAATCTTTCATATTTCCTTGTTGAAGAAGTGTGTGGGGGGATCCAAGAATGATAGTACCATTAGAGAGTGTGGCTGTGAAGGATAGTCTCACTTTTGAAGATGTGTCGATTGAGATTCTTGACCGTCAGGTTTGTAGGTTGAGAAATAAGAAATTTGCTTCAGTAAAGGTATTGTGGAGGAGTTAGTCCATAGAGAGAGCTACTTGGGAAGCAGAAGCAACCATGAAGGCCAAGTATCCTTATCTCTTTCCTTCCAATTCCATTTCAGTTTCAGGTAATAGTTCCTCTCCAGTCTCTTAATTTACTCTTGCGTAAATTCAGTCTTAGCACCTTGTTCCCTCATTTATTTTTGCATTTCCGCATATTTGCATGATTCTTCGGACTTAGTTCAGTTAGATTTTAGTTTGTAGTACTTAGTGGTAAGGGATTGCAGCCCGTCCCTCCATACTCTGCGTGTTGAGACTTCATTTGAGGATGAATGTTCCCAAGTGGGAGATAATGTAACATCCCAGATTCAAAAATAGGAATAACAACATTTTCCAGAAGTTGCAGGTGCCACCGATAGAGGCCACCAACGGCCCGTGGATGGGACCATGGACTGTAGGTGTGATCCATGGTTTGTCACACCAACACTGCCCAGGAAACCCAGAACCATGGCCTGACCAACGGACCGTCGATCAGACCAAGCTCCGTGGTTAGGGGTTCGTAGGTCAAGGCCCCAGTTCCAACTATATGAAGCCAGACGGCGGACCTGCAGGATGGACTATAGGTCAGACCACGGTCCATTGGTCAGGGACGTAGGTCTACAGTCGATTTTTAGCTTAGGGGTAGTTGGGTGTCTTTCTAATTATTTTAATCCTAAACTATGTCATTTTACTCAAATTAAACGTAATATTCGAGTCAGAACCTACCCTAAATGATTATTCACCAAAACATATAGCAAAAAGAGAAGTAAAAGGCGTTAGTTTCCCAAGAACAAGCAGGAGGTGTTCTTCAAGTTTCAGCTCCAATCCTAAGGATTTCTCCGTGAATTTCATCACCAGGTATGTGAGATTTCACTAGTGGGTTCCTTTTACCCTTTAGGTCCCTAGAATTCAGTTAGATCCTTGATTCTCCATATTTTTTTTAGACCTAGGGTTTCTAAAACCTTGAATAATTGTTGCGATTTAGCTGTTGTAGTATCCCAAATCGAATTAGCTTGTTTCTTTGAAAGTTTGCTTAGTTCCTTGCATGAAACTCAGAACCCTAGTTGTATAAATTCTTTTAGTTCATCAGTTATACTTGCTAGGTCAATTAAATAGATAATCATGCTCCTGATTTCGAATGTCACATTGTCGGTACATAAAATTTTCAATCTCTGTTAGCATGATAGAATTTTGAGCTTTTCAATATTTCAGTTACATTTTAGTCATATACATATTTAGTTGGGAGTAGACTTAGCACCAAGTTGGACTAGGATTCAGTGTACCCTCATAGTCCCAAAACTACGTGCCCCCGTAGGATTATAAGTCCCGTCGTTTGGGCATCTGATTTAGTGATCACACTAGTCATGCCTTTATACCCCTGACCAGGTATATTAGCTCATTTTGATAGGGTGTATACATCAGATTCCACGTTTAGCTCACATGGTTTATGTCGGTTAATAGTAGCTCCCACAGTCAAATTCTAGTGCATTTGACCAGGTTTCAAGTTATACTTCAGTATTCACTCTCAGCATGTTATGTTCATGATTACTACTTGGTCATTGAATTTAGTTCAGTTTTCAGTTACATTTTAGTATTTATATTCTGTTCAAATTATATAATTGCTCAGTTATTGTAACACGAATAGACCAAACAAGAAGATTTCCAAAAGCTGCATGTGCACCCCCACGGACCATAGGGTGACCCACAATCCGTGCTGGTGGTCTGTGGATGGCCCACCTGCAGTCCTCCCTAGAAGCAGTCCAGAAATCTAGCTAAGGGTCGACCCACAACGGGACCTTCTGACCGTAGGTCAGGCCATAGTTAGTGGTCCAGGGCCGTGGTCTACCCCCAAATTTCTAGTCCTAGAACCCCGAACTACGGCCGACCAGAATGGACCATCTGTCCATCTATGATCCGTCGATCTGGTCCATCGGCGGCCCCGACATCTTTTAAGTCAGGGGTAGTTTGGTCTTTTCCTTATGCGTTGGACCCCTAAACTATGTCATTTAACCCCTAAACTACGTACTTTTGGTCAGTTTTAGCCTAGTAAGCAATTAGAACCTAACCTAATAACCTATTCACCAAATATTCATTAAACTTAGAGCAAAATAGAGGAGAAAGTCGAGCAACCCTAGTTTAAGAACGGAACAGGTTTACATCCATTTATGCCCAAAAATCGAAAGATTTCTTCGTGGAATTCTTCACCAAGTATGTGGGATTTCACTAGTGGGTTCTTTTCACCTAGTGGGTCCTAGAATTCATTCAGATTGTTGATTCCCGCCATATAATCTAAACCTAGGATTTCTAGAATTTCAGCAAATTATTATGAATTAGTTACTTTAATGTTCCTAATCAGAGTATCATGATTTTAGTATTGTTTTGCGCAGATTCTTTCATAAATTCAGAACCCTAGATATGTAGTTCTTTTAGTTCATGAATTACACATGCTAAGTCAGTTATTTCAGTTATACATGCCTCAGATTTGAATGTTTCATTATTAGTACATTAATGTTGCATTTTCAGTTAGCATGTCAGTATTTTGAGATATCCAGTATTACATAAATTCAGTCATAAATTTGTTAATTACATAATCAATTGGGAGTAGCTTAATACTGAGTGGACTAGGGTTAGTCACCCTCAAGCCCTAGAACTACGTGCCCTCATAGTTTTATAAGTCCCATCTGTGGGCATTACATTTTAGTGATCACACTAGTCATGCCTCTATACCTCTGGCAGGGTATATTGGGTCCTCTCGATGGGGCGTATACATCGGACTCCACATTTAGCTCATGTGGTTTTATCTTGGTTATTAGTAGCTCCCTTACAGTCAGAATCTATTGCATTGACCATGTTATCAGTTATAGTCAGATTTGAGTCTCATCATGTTATAAACTTGGTCATTGCATTCAATTATTTCATGTTCAGTATTCTCAGTATAGTATTATGCTTGTGTCTTATCATTGCTCAGATATATGCTTTGGTTTAGTTATGTTTATTGTTCAACTTTATTCTATCATGCATGCTCAGTACCTTTCAAGTACTGACGCGTACTCTGAGCTACATCTTCTCGTGATCTAGGTTCAAGTTCTTAGCTTCCAAATCACGCATAGATCGGTATCCGATCTTCAACTCAACAACATCAGTGGTGAGTCCTCATTCTCCGAGGACGACATATATTTTTCCTTTGCTTTTAGTCTTATTTTCAGTTTTACTAGATTTAGCTAGGGCATGACCCAACACTTCTAGTCAGTTAGAGGCTATTTTCAGACATAGTTAGTTTCAGCTTTAGCACTTGAGTTTGACCTTTCAATTGTTGTTAAACTCCCAGTCTTTATATATTCAGATAGTTATGGGTATTCCCCATCATTTCATTTCAGTTCATCTTATGATTTAGCTTCCGCACAATCTCTTCTTACTTAGTTTATTTAGTATGCTTATGATATGCCAACAGGGTTAGCTCTGGGTCACTCGTGATCCTAGGTCCCGTTTCCGTGCCCTAGCGGTAGCTTCGGGGCGTGACAAACTTGGTATCAGAGCGTTAGGTTTAAGAGTTCTAGGATGTCTGAAAAGCCACACTAAGTAGAGTCCTTTTTATGGGTGTGAAGTGCACCACATCTAATTAGAGGAAAACTCCACTTTCTTTTTACTCTTATTGTGCGTAAGGTATGATCTAAATTCTCATTTCTAACTTGACGTTATGCCTTTCAGATCATGCCTCCTCATAGAGCTTATGGAAGGAATGTTAATGCATGAAAATGCTAATACAGCTCCTCCACTCCTAGATCAGGAAGTTTCGAATGCTAAGTTTCAGAATGCCATTCAGCTTTTGGCTCAAAGTGTGACTAACCAGAACAACCAGCAGGTTCCAGTTCCTGCAAATTCTAGTGGTGGATCAATGGCAAGCAGGGTTCGTGATTTTGTTAGGATGAATCTGCCTGAGTTCTTAGGATTGCAGATTGGTAAAGATCCACAAAACTTCATAGATGAGGTCAAAAAGATCTTTGGAGTGATGCGAGTGACATGTAATGATAGGGTAGAGTTGGCATCCTACCAGCTTAAGGATGTATCTCATAACTGGTATACTCAGTGGAAATAGAACAAGGGTACATATGTAGCTCCTATCACTTGGGAGTGCTTTAGTGAGACCTTTTTGGACAGGTTCTTCCTTGAGGGAGGTAAAAGCTCAGGAGTTCATGCATTTGAGGCAAGGTAACATGATAGTCCAAGAGTATGGAGTCAAGTTCACCCAACTCTCCAGGTATGCTCCTCACATGGTTGCCAATTTCAGGGTTCAAATGAACAAGTTTCTATATGGGGTATTCGACTTAGTGAAAATGGAGTATAGGAAATCTATGTTGCTTGAAAATATGAACATCTCTAGGCTCATGACTCATGCTCAGTAGGTTGAGGGAGATAAGCTTAGGGAACATGCTAAGTATAATAATAAGGCTAGAATAGGAAACTATGAGTATTCTCAACAGAAATTGGGTGGTGGAAATCGCTCACAGTTTAAGCAAAAGTCTTCAGCTCCAGCACTTTCATCAGCTAGTGTTCCATCCTCCAAGTTCCAACATGATCAGAAAGGTAGGGCATCAGGATATAAGTCTCAGGGGAGTGCTTCAGGCATTAGAACCTACCCAACTTGTCCAAAGTGTTGTAAGAACCATCTGGGCAAATGTCTTGAAGGAAAGGAAAGATTCTTTGGGTGTGGTCAGTCTGGTTACAGGTTGAGAGATTGTCCTTCTGCTAAACAGGGTCAAGGGAGAAATAATAGTAAAGCTCACTCTAAAACTTTAGCAGCACCAGCAGGTCGCCCGACTCAGTAGGGTAACTCATCTGGTACATGTGGTGGATCGTGCCAAAACATGTTATATGCTTTTCAGGCTCGCTAGGATCAGGTAGATTCTCCTGATGTAGTCACTGGTACGTTACGAGTTTTTAACTTAGATGTTTATGCTTGTTTAGATCCAGGGGCTACTCTCTCCTTTGTAACTCCTTATATAGCAGTCAACTTCGGTGTCAGTCCATAAATTCTCTTAGAACCCTTCTCAGTCTCTATTCTAGTCGGTGACCCATTTATAGCTAGAAGGGTATACAAAAATTGCCCTATCACAGTCTCCTAGAAAGTCATCGCATTAGATCTTGTAGAGTTAGAAATGGTAGACTTCGATATCATTCTAGGTATGGATTGGTTACATTCCTATTATGCCTCAGTAGATTGTAGAACTAGGATTGTTCATTTTCAGTTTCGAGATGAACCAATCTTAGAATGGAAGTGTAGTAGCTTAGCGCCTATGGGTCGATTCATTTCTCACCTTAAGGCCAGAAAGATGATTTCTAAGGGTTATCTCTACCATCTATTTTGGGTTAAGGATTCAAGCTCCGAAACCCTAACTCTTGAGTCAATTCCTATAGTTAATGAGTTCCCATAAGTGTTTCTAGAAGATCTTCCCAGAGTTCTTCCCAAAAGGGAAATAGACTTTGGAATTGATCTCCTTCTAGATACCCAGCCTATTTCTATTCCTCCTTACATAATGGCTCCAAATGAGGTTAAGGAATTGAAAGAGCAGTTCAAAGACCTTCTAGATAAGGGTTTCATCAGGCCTAGTATTTCCTCATGGGGTGCGCCAGTGTTGTACGTGAAAAAGAAAGATGGCTCTCTTAGAATGTGCATCGATTATAGACAGTTGAACAAGGTCACAATAAAGAATAAGTACTCTATCCCCAGGATTGATGACTTGTTTGAACAACTTTAGGGTGCTAGTCATTTCTCGAAGATAAACCTTAGATCCAGTTATCATCAGCTCAGAGTCAGAGATAGTGACATTCCAAAAACAACCTTTAGAACTCGGTATGGTCATTATGAATTTGTACTTATGTCATTTGTACTAACCAATGCTCCTGCAACTTTCATGGATTTGATGAACACGGTGTTCAAGCTGTATTGGGACTTATTCGTTATCGTCTTTATCGATGATATCCTCATTTACTCTAGGAATGAGGAAGAACATGCGAATCATTTGAGGGTTGTCCTAAAAACTCTCAAAGATCGCCAGTTATTCGCTATGTTTAGCAAATGTGAGTTTTGGTTGTAATTTGTTGCTTTCCTTGGTTATATTGTGTCTAGTGAAAGGATCCAAGTGAATTCTCAGAAAATAGAAGCAGTGAAACAATGGCTCAGACCTACCTCTCCTACAGATATCAAAAACTTCTTGGGTTTGGCTGGCTATTACAGAAGGTTCATGGAAGGATTTTCAGACAATTGTGAGAAAAGCTTCGTAGAATTGAAAACTAGGTTGACTAAAACTCTTGTTTTGACTCTACAAGAGGGTTCAGACGGTTATGTGATTTATTATGATGCATCCAGAGTCGGCCTAAGTTGTTTGTTGATGTAGCGAGGTAAGGTTATAGCTTATGCTTCTAGACAGCTTAAGGTGTATGAGAAGAACTATACAACTCATGACCTCAAGCTTGCAGCAGTGGTGTTTGCACTTAAGATTTTGAGACATTACTTGTATGGTGTTCATGTAGATGTGTTCACAGACCAAAAGATCCTTCAGTATGTGTTCACCCAGAAAGAGTTGAATCTTCGCCAGAGGAGATGACTCGAGTTCCTCAAGGACTATGATATAAGTGTGTATTACCATCCTGGTAAGGCCAATATAGTAGTAGATACTCTTAGTAGACTATCTATGGGTAGTGCAGTACATGTTGAGGAAGAGAGAAAGGAACTAGAAAAGGATGTTCACAGGCTGGCTCGCTTAGGAGTTCGCCTTATGAGCATATCAGATGGTGGTGTAACAGTTATGAATGGGTCAGAATCTTCTTTGGTAGTGGAGGTTAAGGAAAATCAAGACAGTGATTCGATATTGCTTCAACTATATGGTGCAGTCCATCAGCAGAGGGTTGAGGTTTTATCCCAAGGGGGAGATGGTGTGCTTCGCTATCATGATCGATTATGTGTTCCTAAGTTGGGTGAGTTGAGACAAAAGATTCTTGCAGAAGCCAATAATTCCAAATATTCTATTCATCCAGGCACCACTAAGATGTACTGTTATCTGCGGGAAGTCTTTTGGTGGAATGGTATGAAATGGGACATAACAGATTTTGTGGCTAAGTGCCCTAATTGCCAGCAAGTGAAGATAGAAAATCAGAAACTAGGAGGTATGACTCAAGAGATCAACATTCCTACTTGGAAGTCGAAATGATCAACATGGACTTCATTATAGGTTTACTTCGTACTCGCAGACTACATGACTATTTGGGTGATAGTTGATAGAGTTACTAAGTCTGCGCATTTTTGGCTGTTAAGACTACAAATTCGGCGGAGGACTACGCCAAGCTTTACATTAATGAGATAAGATAGTTAGGTTGCATGGAGTTCCTTTGTCTATCATCTTAGATAGAGGTCCTCATTTTACCTCTCATTTCTTGAAATCATTTCAGAAAGGTCTTGGTACTCATGTTAATCTTAGCACAACATTTCATCCACAGACGGATGGTCAGGCAGAGCGTACCATTCAGACCTTAGAGGACATGTTGAGAGCTTGCGTGATCTATTTCAAGGGTAGTTGGGATGATCACCTTTCTCTTATAGAGTTCGCGTACAATAATAACTACCATTCCAGCATTCATATGGTCCCTTATGAGGCATTGTATGGGCGTAGATGTAGATATCCAGTTGGTTGGTTTAAAGTAGGTGAAGCAACCTTGATAGGGACAGATTCAGTTCATGATGCCATGGAGAATGTTCAACTCATTAGAGATAGGCTTAAGACAGCCTAGAGTCGCCAGGAGTCTTATGCAAATATAAGGAGAAAGGACTTAGAGTTCCAAGTTGATGATTGGGTTTATATAAAAGTGTCACCCATGAAGGGGGTGGTGAGATTTGGCAAGATAGGGAAACTCAGTCCTAGATATGTAGGCCCTTACAAGAAAAAGAGTAGGTAAAGTGGCTTATGAGTTAGAGTTGCCAACAGAACTGGCAGTAGTGCATCTGATCTTCCACATTTCGTTGTTAAAAAAGTGTGTGGGTGATCCAGATCTATTATACCTTTTGAAAGTGTGGCTGTGAAGGATAGTCTCTGTTATGAGGATGTACCAGTTGATATTCTTGATCGTCAGGTTCGAAGGTTGAGGAACAAAGAAGTCGATTCAATTAAGGTTATGTGGAGGAGCTAGTCCGTAGAGGGAGCTACTTGGGAAGCAGAAGCAGCCATGAAGGCCAAGTATCCTTATCTCTTTCCTTCCGATTCCATTCTAGCTTGAGGTAATAGTTCCTCTCCAATTTTTTAGTCATTCATGCATAGCTTCAGTCTTAGTATCATGTTCCTTCAGTTTGTACTTGAATTTTAAGCGTATTTGCATGTTCTTGGAACATAGTTCAGTCAGATATCAGCTTCCAGTGTTTAGTGGTAGGGTTTGCAGCTATTTCCCTCCATTTCCAGCTAGTTTAGACTTCATTTGAGGATGAATGTTTCCAAGGTGGAGATAATGTAACACCCTGTAGCCGGAACAGACCAAAGCAACATATTTCCAGAAGCTACAGGTGCAACCTACGGCTGCCACCCACAGACCGTAGGGCGCCTCACAGTCCGTGCTAGTGGTCTAGAAATCCAGCTAAGGGTCCACCCACGCCGGGACCTACAGACTGTAGATCAAGCCATGGTCCATTGTCCAGGGTTGTGGGTCTGCCCCCAGATTTTTAGCCCCAGAAGCCCGAACGACGGCCGAGAAGAATGGACCGTCGGTGGCCTCAATAGCTTTTAAGTCAGGGGTCGTTTGGTCTTTTCCTTATGCGTTGGACCCATAAACTACGTCGTTTAACCCCTAAACTACGTCGTTTAACCCCTAAACTACGTAGTTTTGGTCAGTTTTAGACTGATAAACAAAGAAGGACCTAACCTAATCAATTATTCACCAAAAAATTCATCAAACTTGAAGAAAAATATATGAGAAAGTCGAGCATCCCTAGTTCAAGAACACAACAAGTTTTCATCCATTTTAGCCTCGAAATCGAAAGATTTCTCCCTGGAATTCTTCACCAGGTATGTGGGATTTTACTAGTGGGTTCCTTTCACCCATTAGGTCCCTAGAATTCATTCAGATTCTTGATTCCCGCCATATTATCTAAACTTAGGGTTTCTAGAATCTTAACAGATTATTATGAATTAGTTACTTTAATGTTCCTAATCAGATTATCATGATTTTAGTATTGTTTTGCGTAGATTCTTTCATAAATTCAGAACCCTAGATATGTAGTTCTCTTAGTTCATGAATTACACATGCTAGGTCAGTTATTTCAGTTATTCATGCCTCAGATTTGAATGTTTCATTATTAGTACATTAATGTTGCATTTTCAGTTAGCATGTCAGTATTTTGAGCTATCCAGTATTATAGAAATCCAGTCATAAATTTGTTAATTACATAATCAATTGGGAGTATCTTAATACCGAGTGGACTAGGGTCAGTCTCCCTCAAGTCCCAAAACTACGTTCCCCCGTAGGTTTATAAGTCCCCTCTGTGGGCATTACATTTTAGTGATCACGTCAGTCATGCCTCTATACCTCTGGCAAGGTATATTGGGTCCTCTGGATGGGGCATATACATCGGATTCCATATTTAGTTCCTGTAGTTTTATGTCGGTTTTTAGTAGTTCCCTTACAGTTAAAATATATTGCATTGACCATGATATCAGTTACAGTTAGATTTCAGTCTAACCAGTTATAAACTTGGTCATTGCATTAAGTCATTTCATGTGCAGTATTCTTAGTATAGTATTATGCTTGTTTCTAATCATTGCTCAGATATATGCTTTGGTTCAATTATTTTTATTGTACATCTTTATTCTATCCTGCATGCTCAGTACCTTTCAAGTACTGACGCATACTCTACACTGCATCTTCTCGTGATGTACGTTCAGGTTCTCAGCTTCCAGATCACGTACAGATCGGTTCCCAATCACGTATAGATCGATTTCTGATCTTCAGCTCAACAACATTAGTGGTGAGTCCTCATTCTACGAGGACGACAAATATGTTTTCTTTGCTTTTAGTCTTAGTTTCAGTCTTGCTAGATTTAGCTGGGGCATGTCTTAGCACTTCTAGTCAGTTAGAGGCTATTTTCAAACATAGTTAGTTTCAACTTTAGCACTTGAGTTTCACCTTTCAGTTGTTGTTAAAATCTCTGTCTTTATATATTGAGATAGTTATGAGTATTCCCTATCATTTCATTTCAGTTTATCTTATGAATTAGTTTCCGCATAGTCTTTTCTTACTTTAGTTTATTTAGTATGCTTATGATATGCCAGCAGGGTTAGCTTGGGGTCACTCGTGATCCTAGTTCCCTTATTCGCGCCCTGGGTAGCTTCGGGGCGTGACAGTTACGCTTTTTTCATCTTATATTTTTTTAAGCTATTATATGTATCTTGCATACTCAGTACATTCCAAGTACTGACACATACTCTATGCTACATCCTTTCATGATGTAGGTTCAGGTGCTCAACATATGAATCACGCATAGATCGATTCTAGATCCGTATTCAACAGCTTATGTGGTGAGTACTCATACCTCGAGGACAACATACATGTGTTTCATATTTAGTCTTTTATTTAGTTTTAAGTTTTTTCTAGAGTTAACTGGGGGAATGTCCCACTAACTATAGTCAGTTAGAGGTTTTTCAGACATAGTAGTATAATTAACTTGAATTGTTAAGTTTAATCCTTCAGTTGTTATTAAACTCTTAGTATGTTTTATACATTCAAACTAGTTGGGTATTCCCCACCTTCAGTTATCAATTGATTTAGCTTCTGATTTAGTTCATTTTTCTTAGATATTTTTCGTATGCTTATGATATGCCAAACATGGTTAACTTGGGGTCACTCGTGATCCTATGTCTCATATTACGTCAAGGGGGTAGCCTCGGGGCGTGACATACACTTGGTCATTACTAACACAATGAAACCTCATCATAAACTCCTTTCTAGTTAAAGTATACTCTAACTCATCCTAACTAGTAAGTCTTACTCTACCTCCTATCATGAAATGTACACAAACTCATCACTTTTTTGTCTACCTATAAGGGAAAACTCCTTATTAATAACTCACTAGGTGCATGAGTGCAACTCTATAATTTTCCTCATCACTATCTTCCTTTCTTAGATTACTACTCATCTACATGCATTATTCTAACTCTGGGAACTTTTACTACTATTGTTTATAACAGTGTAACTCATATTATCTTTTCGGGTGAAAATACTATCCAAGAATTCTAAAACAGACTTTCTCATAAGGGTCTCAACTGAAACAAGGTTTAGGGAAAAGAGTCTGGGAATACATCTCGCTTTTAGCTCGAACGCACCATTCATATGAATAAGAGTGCATTTTTTCAAATCTCAATACTTAAGCTCACTCATGGGCTTCTCTGAAGACCCTCTCTAGTCTTATGATCTTCTTAAAACATTTGGTGAGAGTAACTCATTGATAAGGATGTGGGCTTTAGTTTTCAACCACCTTGAGTATGAGGGGTAGTCGAATGGATATGAGCAACACACGAGTTAGAATTAGTTCCTTATGACACAATTCTATTGCCTGCTTTAGATTATATAAGAAGGGAATTTTTTTCTTAAATGTCTGTAGTTCCTCATTTATAGAAGTGGGGCCCTCAAAACCATAAAGAA
Organism: Solanum acaule; assembly: GCA_036250505.1. Classification (NCBI taxonomy): domain Eukaryota; kingdom Viridiplantae; phylum Streptophyta; class Magnoliopsida; order Solanales; family Solanaceae; genus Solanum; species Solanum acaule. The sequence goes on from JAJOOR010029503.1 coordinate 30,549, forward strand.
GATCCTACTGACACGGATTCAAAGACACCCTAGGACTTTTGAACGCTGTGTTCTAATACAAAATTTGTCACGACCCAAAACTACACCCTGGACTTGGCCGACATTCGAGAACCATTGCTGGTCCCCAAGCGAACCCTCATCCTAGTTGACTATATGTGGAAGACTAACTCAAGCTGTCACGACCCAAGCCTAGGGCCTAGACGTGACATGGCGAATGAGGAACCCGAAGGAACCCCAAACAAGCCTCTCAAACTTGTCATCACACTTCATCGGTCGCGGAAGTACATTCAACATTAATTAACGGGAAATAGGGAC
>JAJOOR010029504.1:0-27606 GCA_036250505.1 Solanum acaule
ACATTCATATATATTCAACATTATGATAATACTTCAATTCATCAAGTTATGCCTTCAAGGCCATGATCACAATGTACATGATAAGTAAACACCTCCACTTTTCAAGTGGATCAATATACAAGTAAGTAAACACCTCCACTTTTCAAGTGGATCAATATACAAGTAAGTAAACACCTCCACTTTTCAAGTGGATCAATATACAAGTAAGTAAACACCTCCACCTTTCAAGTGGATAAATAATCCAAGCACAATTCTACATTCACATGAAATTAGGTCAAACTTGTCCTTTCAAGGCCATGATCACCAATCCTCAATTCACCAACAATTCACCATAATTAGACATAGATAATGATACAAATCAATATTCTAAACAAATCTAAGCATGAACCCATCATCATTCATTCATAATCAAATAACCCACTTCATAAGGCCAAATTTAGGAATTTAGAGAAATCATGGGTTCATAGAGTTTTCCATCTTAAAATCATCCATTAAACATCAATATAATCATAGTTTATCAATTGAAAACGTTTGATGCAAGAACCAATGAGATTGAGTGAAATCCTAACTTTTTGTGATTTCAAAACTTCTTTGAATTAGCTCCTTGAATGGAAGATTACACAAGGATCAAAGCCACCATACCTATTAGATGAGAATCCATGAAATCCCCTTGAAAATCTTTGAAAATCTTGATGAAATTGACCTTGGAAACTTGAAGTCTTCAATGGAGTTCTTAGAGAGAAAGTAGTTTGAAAGGGAAGGCTTTTTGATTTGGGAATTTGAAGAATTAAATCTAAATCAGCATTTTATTTTTTTAAAACCCTTAAAATATGTTAATACACCTAAAATAACCGTCCATGCACTTTAAAAGACTTGGGGTGAATTTTCCAATTCACCCCACATTGGTCGTGTACATGACAGCAAGCAGGTGCCAATCCACGAGCCAGCATCCACGGACTGTGGATGGATTGACGGCTCCGTATTGTGCATCCGTGGATTGGGTCAGAGACCCTCATTTGGGGGTCTCACAGTCCTGATCCACGCACAAGACCCACAAACCATAGATTGATCTACTGGCCGTGAATGGGTCTCGTGAATCAACTTGTTTTGACAGCTTTTGGGCAGATGTTGGGGTCCTCCTCGAGGACTCCTTGGGTGGCCCTTGGGAAGTTGTACCCGGATATTTGAACCCTAAAGATTTCATTCTAAATGAGGGAGTCATCCCTATGAGTTTTAACCCTCATACCACATTCCAAAACTCCACTACAAGACACTTACAACACACTAGTTCAACTTACTAGTTTTCGGGGGTTAAAGTCGTATCTTGACATTTAACCCCTAAGTTGTTCAACCATGACTCGGAACGTCATAAAACACCATCGAAACTCAAGACGAACACAAACGAACACCCGTTAGGCTCTAGGTTCACTAGTTCATTTTTAGGGTCGTTACAAAAACAATCAAGCACCATGCAACCCTATGTTTCACGCCACCTAGAAGAAAGGTCAAGGATACTACTCATACAAGATCGCCTAAACTAAGGCCTCTCTGACTATACTTAAACTAAACCAACCATCTTCTGGCCATAACTATCCAAGGATCAACAAAGCTCAACCAAACTAAGGGCTCAACCTAAATCATGCGATGCTACCCAAATATACTCAATCTAACTAAGACAAGTCTAAGAAAAAAGAAGCTATAACCTACCTCAAAGCCTAAAATCGCACACACAAACTATGACTACGATGCTTTCCCCTTCGGAGAGCCTCAGATTGTTTCCAAGCTATCAAGAACACAACGATCAAGTTAATATGAGTCCAATGATACCCATATCACCAACTCGAAAAATAGACCAAAAATTGGGCCTAAAACAGCCCACAAATCAATGCAACTGAATTATGAAAGGAAAATCGTCATACTGTCCTCATTGGGATAAGGATCGCATGCCCGAAAGATGAGCGCAAACGGGACTCAATTCGGACCTCCAGTGGCCAAAATACAATACTTTCAAGTTTAGAATTTATGGAATTTGAGGTCGAAAATGAAATTGAATACATAAAAGCGTAGAGGAGAGGCAAAGGAAGAGAATCACCTTTGAAGCGTAGGATTTCGCCAAGAACTGCTCCAAATTTCCTTAATCCGAGATCTAAAAGGGTTGGGTTCTTCTTTGGAAATGAAGAATGACAAAGGGATTTTAATCCCAGTGATTTTCACAAAAGCTGACCAAAGTTCGCTTAAGCGACTGGGCTGGTCACTTAAGCAACTCCTGCCTAAGAGGTGCTTGTCGCTAAAGCGAATGGGCTAGTTGCTTAAGCGACTCATGCGTAAGAGGCGCCTATCGCTTAAGCGAATGGCCTGGTCACTTAAGTGACTCCCGCCCCCTGGTGCTCTTCGCTTAAGTGATCAAGGGTTAGCAAAAGTGTATGCACCAGCAGCTGACACCAGAAAATGGGCTAGGTGTTCCCAAACTTCGAATAAGCCCTCGAAAATCATTCGGAGTCTACGCAAACCAAAAGTGAAAACAACTTGAAAATGACATTTAAGACTCAACGGAATCAATGAAACAACTATCTGAGGTCGTTTCATCAAAATGCTAACCAAAGTCAATACTTTAACGAAGAAACACAACAAAAAGCTAAAAAAAAATTAAAGCTCACTCCGACACCCTAAGGAATCAAATAAAAGGTCATTCTAGACCAAACTAGGCATTCCAGAGGTAACTGTAATGACCTGATTCCATCGTTAGGGAAAGGCCAATGGGGAAAGAATTGGGGTCAGAAAACCTTTTGGTGGTAACTTGGAATTTCCTAACCTAGTGCAGATTTGGACGAAATCGGAGTCAGTAAGGTCTAGGGAAATCTGGTAAAAAATGAAAGATCTAATTATGAATTTGATTACATGAGTGGATAGTTAAGACGTTAAGGAACCCGTATGACTTTACGAAATCGAATTCGGGCGAGTAGAACTCCCGAAACTGTTCTTAGCGTGAGCAGGTACTTTCTGAGTGTCATGGGTTGAAGGTGTGTTGTGAAATGAGTATTTGAAACTCTTAATTTAACTCACTATCTCTGTACAAGCCACCAAGGCAGGATTATTCCCGCTAGAGCAGAGCTGTTGTAGCGGGATGAGGTCCCCTGTGGCGGGACAGTCGCAACTTAAGTCAGAAATAAACCCCAAAAATGTTATTATTCTGCAACATTCGATCTTGAGAGCTAAGGAACGACCCAGGGATATTTCTTGAAAGTTTTCCACCTCTTCTAGCACCAAAGGTAAGGTTTTTACTCCCCGAATCCATTTTTCAATCCGTAGAATTTAGTTTCTTGGGTAATTATCGATAGGGGAGGATTTTGATATGAGATTAATGGTGGAAGAAGCCCTAAACTGTGTATGGGGATCAAGGGTTTGGCCTAAGGTTGATATTATTGATTATAATCCAAGTAATTAGGTCTCATTTATTGATCCTCGCGTTGTACTGATTGTTTGTAGACCAAGAACAAACGGAAAGAATTCGGAAAGGGAAAATCAAGTTTCTTAGGGGTTCAAGCTTTGTTGGAGGTAGGTGATGGTTGTGATTTCATGTTTGTATGATGTATGCTAGTAATTGCTTCATTATAATACATGTATGTATGCGGATGTTGCACTATTGGTCACACTAATCGTAAATGAATATGAATGAAGGATTGTATGCCATGAATCAATACTTGATGTATGATTGTGAGATTGTACATTGTGATTGTGATTGTGGCATGTTAAATGGAACGGGTGTCACCTTCCGACACACTAACTATGATCGAATGTCACGTACTGACATACATATTGGAATGGGTGTCACGATCCGACACACTAACTTGGAACGGGTGTCACGATCGGGCACACTAACAGTTTGGGTATGAATTCTATGAGAGGACCAATGACTTGTTGTATATGCGTATTATTGAAAATGTGGAATTGTACATTGATCCTGAAATGATGACTGATATTGTATATGTTCGATATGTTCCTGTTTTATTATGTTGTGATTATTTGCATATGTTTCACTTGTTGGAATAGTCGCATGATCCTACGAGTACACTGTGGTTGTGTAGTGATACTGCACTTGCTCTTTCTTTGTTGAGTGCAGGGCAACTTCAGGCGGCTACTGACAGACCTCGCTTAGGAGATTAGTGATCGACATCGAATTCAAGAGTGAGACAGTTCTTCCAGGCTGCCATGGGTTCTCATTATGTTTAGTCCATTTATATTCGAACTTAGACTAGTACTTTAGATATTCCTATGTTTAGTTTGGGTTGCACCCATTTTCTTAGACTTGTCGTTAGTAGGTGTTTTGGTACATTGACTTTCAGGTTCTAGACATTATTTCCGCAATTGTTTTGTTAGACTTCAGAGTTTATGGGAACTCCCTATGTTTCCTTTAGACATTTAAACCTGCTTATGTACCTTTAAATGTTTTAGTTTTCGTTAATTTGGTTAGTTGGATTGTAGTAACGGTTCTCCCATCGAAGGGTTAGTGTGGGTGCCACTCACGATGGTCTGGGTCGTGACAGTAACCGCGCTGATGGAACTTGATTCGGAGCCTGTTTACCAAGAAAGCTGCCCCAAGTTCCATTTTGAGCAAAAATCAAAAGCCAAAACGCTTAATCGCACCAACCCCAAATGAAAGCCCGAAAACCCAAACCAACCATTAGTCTAGACCAAAATGACCCTTTCGGAGCTAATGGACTTGACGGAATTCCTATCCGACATCAGAATCTCCGAATGTTGGCTAAAGTCAACTATTTCAAGCATAAAGCTTCTAAAACTCATAACTCGCACCAAACTCAACCGAACACCTCGGGGAGTGTGCCACCCAACCCAACACCACACACAAGCTATACAAAAGCTATGGGAAGGGGCAAAATAGGAAAAGCACATAGAAAACACAGAAATTACCCCGAGGGTCATTACAGAAAAGTATTTATAGACATCTAAAATCTAAACCAAACAGATCTGGAAAAATAAGATTTGACGGCTTCTATGACTCAAATATGCAGACCGTTGTCCTTTGTACGGCTTGTGAAGTCCTTTCGTGGATGGCAATGAATAATCAATCTTCAGGACATTTACATCTCTATAGACATTCTAATGCAAATATTAATGTGTCTATTACTCTTTTTAAAAAAATTACCAAAATATATGATTACTTATATGAAATAAAAATTCTAAATCAAAATCAAAATATTTCATTTACTAATTATTTACTGTTATAAAGTCCTATTTCAGATTTGCTAAAGGGTAATTATCTCTATATATGGACTTAAATTCGCTCTCTGGTCCAACAAAAGAATGTGTCGTTGCTTCTAAACTAGACCAACATTTTATTAATGCATAACAATGAGAATAATTTATCAATCCAGTAATTATTAAATCTTGCATTACCATTCTTATATTCCTAATTAATGCATAATTTGCTTCAGTTATGTTTTACTCCCAACAATTCTAATTAGAACTTTTGAAAATCTATTCGATCTAATTGATACGATATGAATGTGGGTGTGAGACTCCCACTAAATATTATCAATCAATTTTGATTACTTTGATCAAAATTGGTAGAAAAATTCGAGATAAATACAACAATTTTTTAAATCAAAACAAAAGTTAGGGTGAAATCATAATTTAGGCATACGATTTTTTTATTTTTAAAAGTTATTTGTACTAAAGAGTCTACAACCAGTTGCTTTAAAGATAATTACAAATCAACATTATTTTCAGTGTGTAATGAATTCAAGGAGTCTATCGTGTCCTCTATATTATTTAATTTCCAATAGTCATGTTACACCAAAATAACATTAAGAATGTCCATTTATATATACTTAAAAATAACAATAACTACATATTCAAACTTGCTCTAAAAGTTTGGTGCATTCCTCTCCTTTCAAATAGACCATCATGATTTAGACATATATTTTTATAATTCTATTTTTAGATATAAAATCTATTTTAGCCTAATCCTCGCATCGATATTCAAAGCACCCCGAATCTTAAATTTTAGATAAGGAAGAACTCAACCTCTAGATCTGTATCTATATTGCTTATCTGTACCTGAATCCGATCAACTTTAAGAGTTAAGTTTATTCCATAGAATTAGTGTTTGAAAACCACTTCTTTGGAGTCATAATTGTGAGGTATTCTTTTGGGATATTATTGGTGTGGTGTGGTGTAGCTCAGAAGCGGAAATGGGAATGCAAAGGCGAACCTGCAGGTTTTAAGTTTTAACCCTTGAGTCCCTATGATAGCTGGTGCGTAGGAAAAGTTGCTGAAGCAAAAATCGTTAGCACAAAAAATAGACTCTGTTTCATCTGATATTTTAAACATTTTGGAAGCTAGAAATCTTAAATTAAGAAAAAATTTAACCCAAAGTGTGAAAAGATGAATTTTAAACTATTTTTTATGCAAGTCATGATTTGGCTTGAGGATAAGATTATGACTACGATTTTCATATTTTGCATATTATTTCATCATTGATTTCCTGATTTAAAACCTTAATATTGGTTGGAAATTGGGGGTTTTATATCTAGACTTAAAAAATTATAATGTCACAGTTTGAGGGTCAATTAGTGATCAGATTACGATAATGTTTGGCATATAAGGTATTTAGACTAAGGACCACCTTTAGTTCTAAGAAAAAAAATTATGTTTTTGACTTTGGGGGGATTTTTGGGTCTAGAGAAGTATAACAATATTGGTTTATCAGAACTCATATATATAGTCATGCAAATTACTTATTTAACTAGACTCGGACGGATCAGATGCATTGCTAAAGGAAAAGTTGATAATTAAATTATTTAAGGTTTGATTAAGATACGTTGAAACAATTTTGAGTTTTCATGAATGTTTTGAAGATGCATATTCAATGAGCTAGAGTGTTGCCGTTACGTAGAGTCTCTATCTATATCAGACTGTGCTTCTCCTTTCAGATAAGCCATATTTAGAAATCTTGTTTTTTCTCGTGACTTCATTTTCTAAATCAGGTACGCATTTATGGTTTTCTTCAATCATCCGCAGGGGGGCAAATTATAATAAGTATATGCTGGCATGTTCTTTAATTAATTTAGTTGCAAATTCATTTCTCTTGCAGGTGCATAGATCAAATACAGTTAAATGCCTTATTCATATTTAATGAATCCAAGCCACCCGGACATCAAATTTACCTTTTTTATTTATTTATATTTTTACTGACCAAATATATACAAATTAGGAGTTGAATATTTATGTTGTGATGAGACTTAAATAATCCGTCTGGCCCCTAGCTACCTTATCTATAGAATTGTTTATAAGAAAAAAATAGATTTTAGTTGGTTTTGTATCGTTCTGGCAATGTGACTGCATGATGAGCCTTATCATCATATAATAAATGAAGGAAAAGAAGAGCATGGATATTCATTGTATAATTTAACGAGACCAAATCTCTTTCTTGGCAAATTTGGACCACTTGGGCGGTTCCTTTAGTAATGGATATTTAGGTCCACCGCAACAACTAATAGGTGAATTGTGTGAAGTTTCATTTGTAGAGGCATAAAACCTAATTACTACCTCTTTAATTTATAGTCACCCCAACTGTTTGGCTATCGTGCTACAAATAATTGACAAACTATTAATGAAGTGGAGTAACTGTTTTTAGTAAACATCAAATTTCTTACTCCCTCCATTCCATATTAAGTTAATTTTTGAGGTGTTTCACACCCTTTAAAAAAAGTAGATTAAGACATAAATTAAACCTAATTTTTCATTTTTACCCTTATTAATTATTATCAAAGTTATGATTAAAATAACTAAATATTAATTAATCACTAATTTCAATACTCACTAATGAAAGGTAAAATTGGAAGAACACTCTAAAAGTAGTCTTGAAAACTGAACAATTAAGTTAATTTGAAAAATGAAAAATGCCTCAAAAATTAACTTAATATGAAATGGAGGGAATATTGTAGAAGCACTCATTAATCAGATTTGTAGATTTCTCTCTTTGCAAATCTATAAAATACTTTAACGAAATCAAGAAATAGGCTATAAAGACTTGAAAAGTAATTAAGTACATTAAAATGTCGATAAATATTACTACTCCTTACTAATTTTGCGAATTGAGATTATCAAACACATTACTCTCAGCGTAAATGTGCTGCCTTTCTATTTGTGTGAATCAATGATCATAAAGCGTGGACCACATTCCGACACGATGCCACAATATTAGTGATGGCACATGGGTGGATTGGGTCAAATTTGGACGGGTTGAAAATGGATCAACATAAAATGGGTAATAATTCAACCCACTCATATTTGATATGGGTAAAATGGATTTGGTAACAAATGGGTTGAGTAAAATACTAGTTTACTCATATTTTCATGAGTAAATAGTATTCTACTTAAGAATTCAACATAGAGAAAATATTTTAGTTTTTTTTAGATGAAAAACGTTGAAAATGCTTCATTTAGTTTTATTGTATCATAAAAGCCAAAAAATATCCTATAACTTTTCAATATAAAATAAATCTATCTATATATAATATGAGAAGTAAAAAGTGTCACATGACAGCGTCACAAAATTTCTCAATTATTTAATTTTAAAAAATTTGTTTAAAGAAAAAATAAATTACAAATCAGTTAAATTTTAAAAAGTTTTAAATAAGGAAAAAGGGTCTGAAATATATCCGAACTTTGATCGAAATTGCAGTTACCAAACTTTGGAAAAGACCTTTTACCCCCTACACTATTTAATAGTGCATTTTAAAGGTATATATATACCCACGTGGACATCATAAATATTGCATAATTATAAATAATAATGTGTCCACGTGGGCACGTATATACCTTTTAAATACACTATTAAATAGTGCAGGGAGGTAAAAGGTTCTCCATAAAATTTGGTATCGTAACAACAATTTCGTCCAAAGTTGAAGTATTTTTTAAACCCTTTTCCCTTTAAATAAATCTATATATTTTATTTAAAATTTAAATATAGTTACCATAGTTAATATAACTCTTTTTTTTAAAAAAAAAAGATGATTGATTGTACATGTGGCTAAAGTTTATGTTATTTTGGACTCTTATTTTTATCATAATTAGAATACTTATCTTTATTGATTGATGTCTATTTAATTATTTTAAAAATAATAAAGAAGAAAATAAAAAACAAATGAAAAATATACAAAAAAAATCAACAAAAACTACACATTAATACAACTCCACTACGTACTACTTTTGCATTCAAACTCAAAACATTTAGAGTAAATAAATTCAAATGAAAAATAACAAAAAAAAAATACAATAAACTTAAAGATAACCTATATGTAATAGTATATACTTATTAATAATAAAACCTCCATATAATATGTATTATTTAAAAATAGAAAAAAAAAATGGCAATCCAAAAAAGAGAGAGAGAGAGAGAAAACCCACATCGATCCTTGAAAAAATAAAAACAAAATTAGCCATGGTCAACTACCTAAATAATTAATTTCAAATTTAAATTTCAAAAAATAACTAACCTTATCCTTAAATATCATCTAAACCTTATAAGACATTTTTAAAAAATACTACTCTTAACTTCATCATTCATACCTTCTTAAAATCAACTCTTCAAAATATGATTCCAAACACGTGTTAAGAAAAAATAACATCCAAACAAAAATAGGATTCAAACAAAAATATGATTGTACTCACTAAGATCATAAAAGAAAGAATTAGTATGGTAATATATTGTATGTTTATATATATCCTCTATCTAATTTGTTTGTTCAGTAATTATTTTTTATGATTGAAGGGATCACCACCTCTCCAATGCGAGGAAGAAGAAAAAGAAACTAATGATAGAGAAATGAATGAATTTTGAAGAATTTCATGTCAGTGGATCATGTACGTCATCTTTTAATATTTTAAGTACATGAATTACTACTATGATAACTATTTGAATCAGACAAGATTAAACGTGCCGGCATGTATGCTAGAATTATCGTTTGATTAAAGTGAATTCAATAACAAGAAAAAATATTTATCTGTAGAAATATATTCTAAAGGAGTAATAGGTGAGAGGCATAAAATCAAATGACATATGATAAGTAAGGAACAAAATGAAAAAATATTTTTAAAAAATGATAACATAAATATTAAAATAATTGATAACATAACGTAGAATGAAAATAAATTAAATTTAGTTTCTAATTTTATTCATACCAACTTAAACTAGACACAAAAGATAAATTGAATTTGAAGAACAGAAGGCATAATATTTTTAATAATATGTTTTAAATTTTATTTTTTAGAAAAGGTATATTACCATACGAGAATAGTTTTTTATTTATATATATTTTTTTAATATGATGTTACATTATTTTATTTATTGTTTCTCATTTTAAAAGATGACACCTCTAACCAAAAATTTTGTATACTTTATTGGTCGTAAATCACATCAAAATAATAAATACATAAAATTTAATATTAACTAACAAATGATTTTATTTTCAAAATTTACTAATAAATAAAACAACATTATTCCCTTTAAAACGGATCATTAAATAGCCAAGTAGTTAGAATTTCAGTTTGCATCAAATTTGTTGTAACGACCCGCTAGGTCGTTTTGAGTAGTAAATTTTTTTCTTCCATAAGAGACCCTTTCGATAAAATCTTAAATGAGAATTTTGAGCTATTGATTTAACTAAGGCTATTCAATTAGCGGGTAAATTTTAAATAATTAATTTAAATGGTGGATAATGGGCTAAGTCCGTAATTTATTTTAATACCCAAATAATTTGGCCCATGTATAGAGATGAATTAAGATTAATTGAGGGTTAATAATTCTTTTTGTCACACCATAACTCATTATCGCTTGTATCTGCACACGACCAAAGAAAATAAAACCTCGGCATCTACTAGAGCAAGAACGAATCCTCCAGGTAAAAGAAAAAAATTAGCGAAGCTTAAATATTGTAGTTTATGGATGTGTTGGATAGTTAGGAATGGATTTGGCTCCCCTCCATTTCGTCAAGTACACATCTGGATGAGAGACATATGTACTATTTAATTGTGAAAGGTCAAGATTATATTGCATTAACTAGTATCATAACCATAGTTAAGTGAATAAGTTTTGAAAAAAATTCTCTCCAAATTTAGTAAGAATAATTAATTATTCTCAATATTTCGTATCCATATATTTATATCATTAATTTTATTTTTTATTTTTATATTTAAATATTAAAATTATGGAACATGAACTTAACAACGTTTAATTTGTTTAGCCTAACAGTAGTCTTACAAAATATTTTGCCTTTAAATTGATATTTTCTTTTATTTAATTTTTTAAAAAGGATTTTTTTTTATACTTTCACATTTGTAATTCTAATGCACTTTTTACTTCCCATTTTTATTATATGATTTCTATCATCAATGATAATTCTTCCTTTTATTTTTTAAATTTCTCAACCTAATATTTCAAGAATAAATTTGCTAGCATAGGAAGCGATTAAATAATGTACAATATTAATATTTGAATATAGAAATATAAAATAAAATTAAACGGTTCTAAGATTTGTAGGAATATTTTTCTTACCAAAGTTAAGAAATTATTTGTTCAAAACTTATTTCTTAACTATGATTATGATACTAGTTAATGCAACATAATCTTGACCTTTAACAATTAAATAGTACACATGTCTTTCATCTAGATGTGTACTTGACGAAATGGAGGGGAGCCAAATCAATTAGGAATTGTACTTTTGCTTATGTGTTAGGAATCAGTGACATATGTTGAGAGATATAACATTTTTGGTTAGGAAGAAAAAGGAAAAACAATCAATTTTTGTAAGGTATTGACACTGCAAACGTGATGGGTTTGGATTGGGGGTAAATAATTGTTAGTTAATAAAAATTTAATCATTGGCAAAAATTAAGGCTATTGCATAATTGGTTTCTGTGCATTTCCGTTTGTTTCAGGCTATGAAATTTTTGGTTTTAAATTTTGGAATTTTCCAATGGTTATTAATTTATAATTGAAGTTTCAATATATTGAGATAGGTAATTAAATATTAGGTGTATTTTGAATACCATTAGATTAATAATATTTTGATAAATTGAGACTTAACCCTAAGCTTGAACTTTAGGAATATGAGACTTGGCATATTAGTGACATCAAGATTTATGAACTTGGTTATAGATTTGGGTGAGTTTTTGGGTCTAGGATAAGAATATAGTAATATGGGTGTCTATGGACTCGTTTACTTATCAAAATATGCATAATTGATAGATTGGGAACGTTCACAAGTTTTACAAAAGGGAAAGGCGAAATCTTGAGGATTTGTGACACGTGTTCGACATTCAAGGTATGTTATACTTCATTAAAAGACGTTTTTCTAATTAAAGATTAAAAATGGAATAGACCATGGGTAAGGGCGAAAGATGGGGGTCTCGTACCAATGGTGTGACAGGCATTGGTACCAGTACCGGTGTTATAAAGGGAAAGTTTATTACTATAGAATGCGGATTGTAATCCGAGAATGCCAAAGCATATGGGCATTAGATGATGTATTATTGACTTGATTTATTATGTGTGATTGTGTTCTTTATTGAACCTGTATATTTGTGATAGCTGAGGTGATTACATATTATATTGATATTTGATTGAGATGCATCATCATCCCTTTTCATTGATATCATATTGTGCACATGCATTGACATGAAATTAAGTATAAGTTGGGCACTAGGAGATCGTCTGTGCTGGGGATGGTGATATATTAAAATTATAATTTGGACACATGGAGATCGTTCATGCGGAATTTTTTTGATCTTATGATAGTGCGTTGAGATCGTCCGCACAAACACGTGGAGATCGTCTGTGTCGGTATATGGACCTCGCGAGTCCCCCATGGATATTGAACTCTCAATGTATTTCCAAGGAGTATCATGTATATACGGTTGAGAGAGCACTTGGTATCTGAGGCATATCATTTCATGGTGTACCATTGCATTACATCTCATGACATCCTTCATTCTTGATGATTATGTGTTTTATTGGTGGTTGGAAGGTACTTGATAATTGATTACTTCTACTTGATGAAACTTGACTAGTAAGTATAATATAAACTTGTACAAGTAAAGAACTGATTTTCTTATATGAACTCCCGTCACTGATTCTTCATTGTCGGTCTATGAGATATACTGGGTACACGTGGTTTCGTACTCATACTACACTTGTTGCACACTTTTGTGGTGCAGATTCGATTCCTAATACGATCACATCTCGTGGAGCTTTTTGAGTCCGAGCTTGGAGTATCTTGGAGTTGTGGTGAGCTGCTTGGCTGTTCCGCAACCCACACCTCCTTCTATTTTATGGTTTATTTTGTTGCTTTTGTATTCAGACATGATATCTCTTATGTTTAGGCTTGTCATTTTAGATTTAGACTTGCATCATATTTTAGAAGCTCTTGTACTAATGACACCAAGTCTTGGGTGATATTTTAGCTTTCCGCATTTCATATTTATGAAGGACTTAGTGTTGGAGATATTTATTTGTTGTTTACCTTTTTACCTCATTATTTAGTTAAATTGGTAAAATTATTGAGTTGGCTTACCTATCAGTTGGGAACTTAGGTGCCATCACGACTTGTAAATTTTGGTCGTGACATTTGTACAGAGGGTAAATTCTATATTTTAAAAAAATGAAACTAACAAAAAAATAAAAAGATAAGTTACCTACAAAACAAATGAAAAATATACAATAAAAAAATCAACAAAAACTACACATTAATACAACTCCACTACGTACTACTTTCGCATTCAAAATCAAAATATTTAGAGTATATAAATTCAAATGAAAAACAACAACAACAAAAATTCAATAAACTTAAAGATAACCTATATATAATAGTATATACTTATTAAGTCCAGATAATATGTATTACTTAAAAATAGAAAGAAAAATAAACTGTCAATCCAAAAAATAAAAATAAAACCCACATCCTTGAAAAAAGCACAAAATTAGCCATGATCAAGTACCTAAATAATTAATTTAAAATTTAAAATTTAAATTTCAAAAAATAACTAATCTTATCCCTAAAAATCATCATGTTTTTTGAAAAAATATTACTCTTAACTTCATCATTCATACCTTCTTAAAGTCAACTCTTCAAAATACAATTCCAAACAGGTGTTAAGAAAAATAATATCCTAACAAAAATATGATTGTACTTACTAAGATCATAAAGAAAGAATTAGTATGTTAATGTATTGTATGTTTATATTTGTCCTCTATCTGAATTGTTTGTTCAATAATTATTTGTTATGATTGAAGGGATCATCACCTCTCCAATGCGAGGAAGAAGAAAGAGAAACTGATGATATAGAAATGGATGAATTTTGAAGAATTTCATATCAGTGGATCATGTACGTCACCTTTTAATATTTTAAGTACATGCAATAATTGTTTGAATCAGACAAGATTAAACTTTCTGTATAAAATACTATTGAAATATTTTTGGCATCGTTATTCAATGTTGGTTTCTGATACGTCCAAACTTACACTTCAATTAAGAAGTGCAAATGGTCGATGTCAATTTATAAAACTCAATGTGAGTTGAGATCGATCCAACAGAGAATTTACTAACAGAAATAGTTTCACTATCGCTTTTATTCAACTGTTGTTATTATTTCCTAAGGAAAGTAATTGCGAAAAGTAAAATGGGTTTAGGTGTAGGTTTCAAGTAACCAAAGTTTGCTATATTGCTCAGGTTAACACAAGTAATATGATTTTAAATTCAAAGTTGTGATATTAGATAATAAAACCAGGGTTGTGTTTCCCCTGACTTTACATTTAATGTTGATTTGTGAACAAGTTTCGATTGATTATTTCTTTGCAAATTACTAGCGGGTTAAATACATCTAACACTTCTCAGTCTTGTTAGATAACTGCCACTCGAATCCTCTCGGTCTTAGAGTGTTATCGGTTTCTACCCTCGCATATTTGATGTCAAAAGTCTCTTCTCTCGAACTTGACTTTTCACTCCAAACCACAGACTAATTATACTTTTTCCTAACCACCACTTTTCTCTCGAACAAGTGATAGATACAGGCAAGTTCTACCGTGTGCAATCATTAGAAAGAATGAATAGTAAAAGTACAAATTATATTTTGCAAAAAATAATCGCGCTCAAATCATTCTTTGAATCTACACTTAGGTTTTTGTCATGGTTCCCACAACCCTATTTGTGGTGTTTAGCCGTTAATGCCTTCAATTGAATAAGCAAAACTAGATATTGAACACATTAAAAGAGATCACTTACGAAGATTGCGAATTCAAAGAAAGCTTAATATTCAAACATAAACTCAAACTTCAAGTCTTGATCCAACGTTAATCGATAAAAACCAAAGTAGGAAAAATATGGAAAGTAGTCTATCGTTCATACATGATGAGATACTTCAAAAATTTAACCTAATTAATTCAAATAGTTTGTCTAAAAAGAGTCCTACTCGAAGTAGCACTGAATTGTCAGAGTGTTACACGGACGACATAATGGCTCGTCAAGGTCTTCATGGCCCATGAGGCCTTCCGTGGTCTCACACTTAGACAGGGTGAGACCTTTTTTATCCTGGTGTCCTTCACGAGCAGCAACACGAACTGTCATGAGGACCATGACCCGTCTGGGCCTCCGTGGCCCTTACTTAGCCATACCAAAACTTAGCTCCTCAAAGCCTTTACACTGGAACTCCTTCACGAACTTCAACACGAACCGTCATGAGGACCACGACCCATCTGGGTTTCCGTGGTCCTTACTTAGCCATACCAAAACTTAGCCCCTTAAAGACTATACACTGGAACTCCTTGAAGAACTTTAGCACGACCCGTGAAAGAGACCATGGTCCTTCATAGACTTTGTGTCTTTATTTTATCAAATTCATCTTTTCCTGTTGACACTGCTTCAACCCCATAAGCCTCCAGACGGCTCATCATCATGACCACGACCCGTCTGGGGCTCCTTGTGCATGTTTCACAATCATTTTCTTCTTCTTCTTTCTATTTCCCACGTCCAAGTGTTTTACGAGTTCAAACATTACCAAACACATCATATCCATATAAATACACTCGATTTCTAGCATTTATCCTTAGTTTTGAGCATCAGATGTGCCACTATTTCAAGGCACATCAACACCCTCAACTTAGAACCATTAATTGTCCTCAAGTGATGAGAAAGAAAGACACTTGACACTCAAACACCCAAAAACATCTTACTATCATGCAGCAACTATCTCAACCACAACTTGTATCCAAAACCATCTATCTAACATGCAAGGATCAATGTATGGCATCCCACTATTCACAGTCAACCATGCTTATGCTCGTGTACATTATCGGCCAACACAATTTAACTATCAAATGTAACATAGTGTCCTCACACCAAAGAAGTCCCTCACACATGATAATTGGGACTAATTTCTACGCTCATGCTCCCAAATAACTTCTAACACTAGAAAGAAAAATACCATAGGCTTGCCCTTGTTTTCTACACTCTATTTATCAAACAATTGGAATAGGATCACTACAGAACTTTCTTAGGTTTGTAACATAGGCTCGGGCTAGGGAATGAAATTTTTGGTTTTGTGAGTGACTAATACCTTGGTTCTCCAAAGTTTAATTTGAACACAACTTTATCTGAGCAATTCCATCCTTTTTCATTTTGGTACATCCAAGCAGCCCCACTATTTATTTATTTGACCACCTTATATATATGCACATTTCTCCTGATCAAGCGAGTATTTAGACTTCGTGCCTTAGAGCGACTGAGTGAACCTTCATTTTACGTTTTCGCTTTCTACTCGAGGTGTGATCACACTCAACTTAGGCTTTTGGCCTGAGTTGTGGCATCGTATCTTCGGAGACCCAAGGATACGATATCAAACGGGTAAGAACGAAATTAATTTCATGGCTCAAATAGGGTTCAAGGGTCATGCTTTTCATTTGGTGGTTTCTTTTTGGTTTTAAGTGGGCTTAGCAAAAATGGCCTAATGATCACTTCCTATCCAGTTATTTTCAGACTCTAGATACTCGAGCAAGTTCTAGCTTCTGCACCCAGTGCTAGACATCATGCAAACCTCACACGCACATGACACATGTCTACATTTTTCAATTTCTTAGTTAACCAATTTATGTTTCAAGCTAGCGATGTTCAACACGTGAGTATCTAGGATGTCATATAGAGAGCCTAACAGTCAAATTTTCAAATTAAGGACATATTTGTTAGTATTGCAAACACAACACAAGCTTAGAATTTAGCTGTAGCTACTGCTAGCAAATGTTCACAACTCAAAACAACACAAAATGTTCACACAAAATTTTCAACACAAAAGAGCCAACCTCCATCTATTTTACATTTTCCTAGCAGGTTGCTCACCACCCCCTCCCCAAACAAAAAGACTTTACCCTCAAAGTAAAGAAATAAACACAAAATAGGGCTATGAGGAGGGGTCATACCTACGGTGCACTAGGCGCCGATAGTGGGACCAATGTCATCACCCTTATCAATGGGTGCACTTTCAGAGACGTACACTTGGTCATGCTGACTGCTAGTACTAGGAGTTAGTATCGCACTACCAGAAGCGCTAGCTAACACCACATCTTGCCTCTGCTGCTCAAGTGCTGCTTTTTCCCTAGCTTTCTTCATGGACTCTTTATGCGCTTTCTTGTGCTGCCGCCTCTCTTCCTTGGAGAGGTTTGTTGACGGCTCCGCATTAGAATCCACATCCTTTTGCTTTCTCTTGCCAGATTTTTCTTTAGGTATGTCACCCAAGAAGTCATTAAGTACCTGACTAGCGGAAGGCTCACTGAACAGGTTCATCAAAGAATCCAGAACAACTGGGGGCATATTGACTGGCTTCTAGGACAGTTTATCAATATCAGCTCTCATCTCAGCCAACTGTGCCTTTAACTCCTCCGCATTTACTGAACCTATAGCATGTATGTGGTTGGTCACATGGACCTCAAGACCGTCCATCTTATTTTTCGGTACCGACAATTTTGTTTGCATCTCATCTTTTAGCCACTTATCCGTAGCTAACACATCTCGCTAAACTACCTGAGGTAGTGTGAGCACAATCTGGTCCACTATGGACTGGGTCTGCCTATGATCTGCAACCAATCTTGCAAAATTCACAGTAGGTATAGTGATGATTATACCTGTAGGTTAGGCAACTGAACTGGTAGTGGTGGTGCCCCCAAAAATGGGTGTGATGATTCACCATGTTTAGTACTTCCTTTAGCCTGTGGAATGTCAATTAGTATAGTTGGTACTACCGCCAATGGTCCCACTGCTCCGACTTTTGCACCACAAAGATGATTGGCAACATCTTTTATTTTGGAAGCTGCGGTGACACTGAACGCTTCAACCCATCTATCCACTAACGTATTCGGTGGAATGTCAGCCTGCAAACAGAGTTTCCCTATCAGACAGGGAAATGTAAAACCTGCTCTTTTATTTAGTGCTCTATCCAGCATCTCTGTGCTGACGATCCGGCCCACATTCACTGGGTGTCCGACTATAAGACAGGCAACCGATGATTCTAGCGATGGTGATAGTATGTTATCATTGGCTGAGGGCCGCAACTGTGCACGTAATATTTCCCACCAGACCTTGGTAGGAAAAATAAGAGATGCCTTTGTGATCTGCACCTGCGACCCTGATGCACATTCTTTAGCCTCATCCTCCATGGCAATCAACCCAGCAATCCAATGCATGACCCGCTCCCGCGAAGTCGTATCATCCATCTCAGCCTCACTCATCTCTGCATAGTGCTTACCTTCAGAAAGACCAACCGATGATGTTGCTATGTATTCTGGGCCATGCAGTACCTATTGATCGTGGCTTCAGAGATACCCATCGATTGGACCTTTACTACAACTGAATCAAGTGGTCCCCATGTGCTTGCAAATGCTTTCTACCCCCTCTTAATTGTTCCAGTGTCTGCAACAAAATTCACAAGCGTGGCTGCATATGAGGCGTAGAATTCTTTGGTAAGGTGGCAGGAAAACTCTCTTGGTGAGTTGTTCATCCATTCAAATTTATGCATTTTGAACAACCTATAGATATCTAGAAATGCCTGGATATCTGTTACCACTACTCTAGTCTCAGGTATGATTGGTCTTTCGCCAAAACCTCCCGTCTTGGACACTATCCCATGCGTGAAGAAGTCTTCCAACCTGTTCACAATCCACATACTACGAAAGTAAGCAATTAACTGCTGCCTCACCACTGGGTGAGATTCATGTTAGTGAACATATTGGACCATCGATACCCCGGGGCAGCCATCTTCATCTTCTTCCTGGGCATTTTCTTCTTCTTGTGCTCCCCTTTCAGTTTCTGCTCCTACTTTAGGTTAAGGTTCAGCTGCACTCTCCAGAGAGCTTGTCAAGACCTAGGAGTACCCCCTAGATGTGACAAGGCGTACTCAACCCCGAAAGTTCTCATACAATTCCCTTAGCATATCATAACATAAGATAAAAGCAATGATGCAGAATTTAAAAAATTTATCCATACAATCGAAGTCTTTTATAAAAGCAAGCGGAAGTCTAGACTTGTCTCAATTAGCCATCAAATACAATCTTTGAATCAAATAGCGACACAACCCTTACAATATAGTCTGAAAATGAAATACTATAAAGGAACTACAAATGACTCATACGTCCTCGAAACTTAAGGACTCACCAACTAGCAAGGAGAATAATCAATTCCAAGCTCGAGCCACGAGGGGAATCAAATTGAGTGCCAATCCCTACACTTGTAAAAAATGTAGAAAAATATGGGTTAGTACAAAAAATGCACCAAGTATGATAGCCATGCATAAAAACCTTGAAAACATGCTAAAAAGGACATTTTAGTTGAAAAGCATGCACTTTACCAAGCTTGAGAATCATCATGCACATTAGTGTAAAAGCATAAGTTATAAGCATATTCAACATATAGATCATCATAGCATAATAGAACCATCTCATAAGTAACCCTAAGTTATACTTGTGCAATGCATAGATAAAGATCACATAATCCCATCTATACTAAGTAACACTTTTAGGCCACCATAATCATACTTACCATTCTTTGATATCATCCTTAGTTAATACTAATAGACAAGGAAACCTCCACATTTACTAAGTCATATCAAGAAAAGCAACTCATAGCAACAATCCACATTAAGCATACTTTATTTCATAAATCATCATAAAATAAAAGGAACACACCATAACTACTCTCAAAGCCTACTTGTGCAATGCATGGATGAAGTCTCATACCCCCACCCACACTTAGTAGTGTTTCTTGAGAAGCCATAGTTCATAATCATTCATTGTAGGGGTAAGCCTTAACCGACATAGATTATGTGAGCTAAACATGGAATCCGGTGTCTCCCACACCGAAAAGGGTGTCCTACTTGCCTAAGGTAGAACCATTAATTTAACCTTTAGGTGGATCCACTAGCTAAAGACCTATGAGGGCACATAGTTATGGGACAATGAGATTGCTACTAGATACCCCGCCTCAACTCACGTATGGGCATCCATCTCAAGAGATTGCTTCTGGAAACCCCGCCTCAACTCACGTGAGGGCTTCCATCCTATATCAATATACACTCGGTGCTTAGCATTATTCCCTATAGAGTACTTATCATTTCATTACTTGAGTTCATTATTATAGAATAATGTATCAACACTCAAACCAACATCACTCATAAGATAGCTCCTAGATTCAATAGGTGAAAATATCCTCTCAACCTAAGAATCCCCTTATTGTGAGAAAACCTTTCACAACATGTCTTCATCATTCATAAGTGTATAATTGAGAATAGCCTTTCAACCAACACAATCATGGAAACTTCATTCATAAGTGTCATGGAAACTTCATTCATACTTCATTCATAAGTGTGTGTGTGATAATAGTCTTTCAACAATACCACAATTACATTGTAGTCATAATCACTTTACTCTCAAAGTGTTCATAAAACATATACATAAATCTCATAGTCATGCATAATTCTCAGAATTTCCCTTCAAGGACCATAGATCATGATTCATCAACACATCTAGAATTACTACATTAGACATGGATGATAACATAATTCAAGTAATCAATTCATAACATTCATAATTCTATAACAATTTACTTGCATCAATCAATACCTACACTTTAAGATCCAATTTGGGAAAATAGGGGAATTCATGGAATCTTGAGGAATTCAACTTCAAATCATATAAAATCATCAATATATCCATAAAAAATCATAAATCAATCATTAAAAATTAATTTGAAAGGAATCCATGAGATTGAAGTCAAACACTAGCTTTTGGGGTTTCTAGCTTTGAAATTAGGATTTTGAAGGGGCTCCATAGGTGAAGGCTACCCATGGATGAAGAGATACCATACCTTATTGAAGAATTCCCATGAATTTGAGGAGAAAATCTTGATTCTTCAACCCTAGCTTCACCTTTCTTCTTCTTCTTCTTCCTTAGAGTTCTAGAGAGAGTTTATTTGGGGAAAGTTGGTTATGGATTCGGGTTTTGGGATTTTATGAGGTGAATGGGTTGGTTAATTACTTAAAAAGACTTATATAGGTGTATTAAAACAATACAAAATGACCTCACATCATAATAACTAAAAAGGAAATTACCTAAAGACCCCTAGCCTTAATCGACTTTGGGACAGCTTGCAAGCCCCATCCATGACCACCACCTACGGGGAGTAGACTGACCTATGGTCCGTACTGGTGGGGCATGGGTTGGGGTTCTGCAGCTACTGATCTTGGCCCTTGACCTATGAACCTCCTCCCACAGAGCGTGGACCACCCTACGGGGAATAGGTCCCTCAGTGGATCACTGTTTTGGGCAGGCTTAAAGGTTGTTGTAGGGTCCTCCTCAAGGACCCTTGGTTGGTCCTTGGGGGGTTGTACCTTGACGTTAAATCCCTAAACCCTTCACTCTAAGTACGAGAAGAAAATTATAAGACTCTAACACTTACGACAAGCTCTAGTTAAGCCTAATAGTTTCTGGGGTGTCACAATATCTCCCCCTTGGGAACATTCATCCTTGAATGACGATCTAGACACCTTACGAAATTAAAGACTCAAGACTAGTAGCCCATCATGCATGAAACATCAAAATAATTAACAATCTAAAGGAGGAAACATCAACCCCATATAAACATGATCAATTCAACGCAACGAAGTAGGAACTACATCTAACTACCCATTATGCATGAAAATTTCAACATTTCTCAAATTCATTGGAGGAACTACCTCTCCAACTCAAAGCATGCTCAACTCAATAACATGAATCAAATTATGCAATTTTTCTCAAAAGCATACTAAAGCATATTTGACAATTCATCTCATGAAGCATATAGGCAACTCATACTAAATGCACAACAACATGAGGAAAGTAAATCATAAAAACTCGTTTTCTTTCTAAACATGAATTTCTCAAGAACATGCATAACATAAGGAGATCATGGAAACTTCTAAATCACACATGACTCCAAATCATAAAACAAGTCAAGATGAACTCTTTTTCTCAAGCTAGAATAGGAATAGAAGAAAGAGGTGAGGCTATCAGAACTTTCAACAATCTTGCTATCTAAACATATCATCTCCCCCTTGGCAGAAAACCCCTACTAAGGCTAACATCAAAATCTAACAAGTAGCATAGGGATCTTAATAAAACATTTGCATCTATAGGGAACTATCAACATATCGGTGCCTTCTTACAGAGAGTCTTCTTGATCCTTTCTAGACCGGAGTGCATAGAAGCGACCATAATTTGGAGCATTGGGAACCAGACCACTAAGAGAAGCTTGCTTGGCCTCTATCCCTTTTTCCATGAGTGTCGGGCAATCTCTCATCTTATGACCTTTCTTTCCACACCCAAAGAAACCATCAGTGCCGGCTAGGCACTTACCCACATGTTGCTTCCCACATTTGGCACATGTAGATCTTTCAAAAGAAGAACTGCCTCTCTTTCCCCCTTGAAATTTAGGGTTAGACACCCTATCCTTGTTGACCATTAGGGAATCATTGGAGGAATCTTGGTTGGAGGACCTCTTTTTGAACCTTGGTTGACCTTGTTCATCGGACCTAGTTCTTTTTACCTCTCTATTCTTCCTCTTGAGGTTTGACTCCTCAATTTGTTGGGAATACACCATAAGCCTAGAGATATCCATGTCATGATGGAGCATTGTCGTACGACATTCTTCTCCAACTAAGTTGGACACACCTATCAAAAACCTACTCATCTCATCCCTCGAATCCGCCACCATAGATGGAACATACTTGGATAGTTGGGTAAATTTCAAGGCATACTCCTTAACACTCATTCTACCTTGCCTAAGTTAATGCATTCTTCCACCTTAGCTTCCCTCAACTCTAGAGGAAAGAACCTATCAAGAAATGTTTTCTTAAACATTTCCCACTCTATGGGTCCCGCTCCTACCAGCCTACGCGGCTAACTCCGCTTTATATATCGAGGTCATCCCCATGGCATCAAGCATTTTATAAACCTCCTCCACAAACTCTTAAGGATCCTCTCCCACTTTAGAACCAAGAAACTCGGTAGAGTTCATTCTTGCAAACTCCCTCAATCTAGAAGCCGCTTAATTCATATTAGGGTTCACATGAGTCCAAACATCTCTATTAGCTTGGGCCGTCATGGTTTGAGCCAACATTATAAAATCCAACCTAATCTCATCATTTGACATAGCTGAAGAATCAATCGGAGCTTGATTAGCTTGAGGAGGAACTCCTTCATTCACATTGTCACCCTCCATTCTTCTTGCGTTAGCTCTTCATGTATTCATATCCTGAAGACATAGGAGAAGGATTAGGTGAGCGACTTTATAGAGTTAAACTCTACGGTACGACTTAAGAGTAATGAAAGAAGTGTAGTTTCCTAAATATCTTATAGCCTCTCATTCATAAATGTGGTGGGCATCACACTATGAACAAGACTCTATTAGACGTGACTTATGAGACATCATCCTAGAATCATTCTAAACCTTGTGCTCTGTTTACCAAGTTTTTCACGACCCAGGAGTACCCCCTAGATGTAACAAGGCGTACTCAACCCCCAAAGGTCTCACACAAGCCCCTTAGCATAACATAACATAAGATAAAAGAAATGATGCGTAATTTAAAAACTTTATCCATACAATCGACGTCTTTTATAAAAGCAAGCGGAAGTCTAGACTTGTCTCAATTAACCATCTAATACAATCTTTGAATCAAATAGGGACACAACCCTTACAATATAGTCTGAAAATGAAATACTAGAAAGGAACTACAAATGACTCATACGTCCTCGAATATTGAGGACTCACCAACTAGAAATGAAAATGATCAATTCCAAGCTCTAGCCACAAGAGGAATCAAATTGAGTGCCAATCCCTACACTTGGGGAAAAATGTAGAAAAATATGAGGTAGTACAAAAAATGCACCAAGTATGATAACCATGCATAAAAACTTTAAAATATGCTAAAAAGGACATTTTAGTTGAAAAGCATGCACTTTACCAAGTTTGACAATCATCATGCACATTAGTGTAAAAGCATAAGTCATAAGCATATTCAATATATAGATCATCATAGCATAATAGAACCATCTCATAAGTAACCCTAAGTTATACTTGTGAAATGCATAGATAAAGACCCCATAATCACATCTATACTTAAGTACCACTTTTAGGCCATCATAATCATACTTACCATTCTTTGATATCATCCTTAGTTAATACTCATAGACAAGGAAACCTTCACATTTACTATGTCATATCAAGGAAAGCAACTCATAGCAACAATCCACATTAAGCATACATTATTTCATAAATCATCATAACATAAAAGGAACACACCATAACTACTCTCAAAGCCTACTTGTGCAATACATGGATGAAGTATCATACCCCCACCCACACTAAGTAGTGCTTCTTGAGAAGCCATAGTTCATAATCATTCAATGTGGGGGTAAGCCTTAACCGACATAGATCATGAGAGCTAAACATGGAATCCGATGTCTCTCACACCAAAAGTGTGTCCTAGTTGCCTAAGGTAGAACCATTAATTTAGCTTTTATATGGATCCACTAGCTAAAGACCTATAAGGGCACATAGTTATGGAACAAGGAGATTTCTACAAGATACCCCAACTCAACTGACGTTTGGGCATCTATCTCGAGAGATTGCTTCTACAAACCCCGCCTCAACTCATGTGAGGGCTTCCATCTCATATCAATATCCACTCGGTGCTTAGCATTATTCCCCACGGAGTACTTATCATTTCATTACATGATTTCATTATTATGGAAGAATGTATCAACCATCAAACAAACATCACTCATAATATAGCTCCTGGATTCAATAGGTGAGAATACCCTTTCAACCTAAGAATCCCCATATTGTGAGAAAACCTTTCACAACATGCCTTCATCATTCATAAATGTATAATTGAGAATAGCCTTACAACAAAACATCATTATCATAATCATGGAAACTTCATTCATACTTCATTCATAAGAGTGTGTGTGTGTGTGTGTGTGAAAATAGTCTTTCAACAACACCACAATTACATCATAGTCATAATCACTTTACTCTCAAAGTGTTAACAAAGCATATACATAAATCTCATAGTCATGCATAATTCTCATAAATTTCCGTTCAAGGATCATAGATCATGATTCATCAACACATCTATAATTACTACATTATACATGGATGATAACATAATTCAAGTAATCAATTCATAACATTCATAATTCTATAACATTTTACTTGCATCAATTAATACCCACACTTTAAGATCCAGTTTGGGAAAATAGGGGAATTCATGGATTCTTGAGGAATTCAACTTAAAATAATATAAAATCATCATTATATCCATAAACAATCATAATTCAATCATTAAAAATTAATTTGAAAGGAATCCATGACTGAAGTCAAACCCTAGCTTTTGGGTTTTCTAGCTTTGAAATTAGGGTTTTGAAGGGACTCCATGGGTGAAGTCTACTAATGGATGAAGAGCTACCATACCTTTTTGAAGAATTCCCACTAATTTGAGGAGAAAAACTTGATTCTTCAACCCTAGCTTCACCTATCTTCTTCTTCTTCCTTGGAGTTCTAGAGAGAGTTTATTTGGGGAAGTTGGTTATGGATTTGGGTTTTGGGATTTTATGAGGTGAATGGGTTGGTTAATGACTTAAAAAGACTTATATAGGTATATTAAAACAATACAAAATGACCTCACATTATACTAACTAAAAAGGAAATTACCTAAAGACCCCAAGCTTTAACCAACTTTGGGACAATTTGCAGGGGCGGGGCTGCGAACCAACAATCCAGCAAAAGGTTTGAAAAGATCCTCTCCTCGCAGCTCCCTACATCCACGACCATCACCTACGGGTCGTAGACTGACCCACGGCCCGTACTGTTGGGGAGTGCGTTGGGGTTCTACAACTACTGATCTTGTCCCTTGACCCATGAACCTCCTCCCATAGAGCGTGGACCACCCTATGGGGCGTAGGTATCTACGTGGGTCACAATTTTGGCAGGCTTGAGGGTGGTTTTAGGGTCCTCCTCAAGGACCCTTGGTGTAACACCCATCAAAATGAAATAGGATAATTAGAGCTTCACATGCATGTTAGTAGTTGATAAACTTGTATAAATGTTTGAAAAATGAGTTTATAGGTCAGTTTAGTTGAGTTTGAAGTCAAACATCAAAGAGATGTTCAAGACGTTCGAAAACTAGTCGTTTGCATGCTAAATGTGTTCTAGAGTGTCTTGCATGTTTTTATGTGTTGTTTGGAGTCTAAAATCAGTGGAGGTGCCCCTAGTGTCTTAATAAATGTTTTTAGGGTCAACACGTTCGGGCACGACTACCTGGGACCACCATAAGTCTTCCCGAGGAGGACCTAAACCCTTGGCCAAACAAGCTGCCAAGGTAGCTTGAAGTTGTTCATGGAGGGACTGGCTCCGCATCGCGGACCTGCTCCACCAATGGCAAAAAAGTGGCTCCCAGTCGCGAAGACACCGCGGACTCTACTATCTCAAAATTTAATTTTTCAGAAACTTGTGGGAACACCCCCACGTCGCGGACTTGTTTCCCAATGAAATCTGGGAAAATAAAACTCAAGTTTGACTTGTTTAAAAGGTCCAACTAAGTGAGGGGTACTTTGGGGAATTATTATAAATGGTTATTCTACCTAGTTTAGGGTATTTTAAGTTGGTTAAAACCCCAAAACCTAGAATTAGACCCCATTCTGCAAATTGAACCTTCCCTTTCAAATAAATTCTCTCTAGATCTCCATGGAAGACATTGATGAAGCTTCAAGCTAGGGGATGGGTTTTTTGCTGATTTATCCTCCAAATTCCTAAGGAAATTAATCACAAAGGTATGGGGATTTTATCTTTGATTCTCCTTTCAATCAAAGAGCCAAATCAAAGTGATTTCAATGTTTTTCAAAAACCCTAAAAAACCCAATTTCAATTCTAAGCTTGGGTTCTTGCATGAAAGTATTTCAAATGATGATTTATGTTAATATTGATGGTTTTAAGATAAAAAATTCCATGAACC
>JAJOOR010029505.1:0-26627 GCA_036250505.1 Solanum acaule
CACTTCTAATGGAGTCTTCCTTGAGAGAGTGTTTTGGAGAAGAGAGGTTCAACTTTTGGGGTTTTGAAAATAATGAACCCAAAAATTCTATAAAACACTTTTAATACACTTAAAATACCTAAAAACACTTAAAATAAACACCCATACAATTAATTAGCTAAGGGGGGTGGGGATTTACCAACCCACCCTTGGTTTAGCTAGTTATTTTTGGATAGTTTTACAGTGCCCATTGACAACCTACCATTGACGGACCATCATGTTGGCCGTCGTTTGGGACTGCAGCTGTTCAAAGGGGGACTAATCTCCCATGCCTAAGTGTGGACCCACGCCCCTTATTGACGGGCCATCACTCCATTGACGACTCGTCAATCCTAGACGTTACCCACAATGCCTTGGGCATCCTTCTTTCCAAGGTTTGGGTCCTCTCCAAGGACCCTGCGGTCGGTCCTTGGGGAGTCGTACCCGGACGTCATGACCCTATACCACCCCACCTAGGTACTAGGGTCACTCCCACTAAGCTAAACTTCAAACAACATTCTAAAACTATTACAACACATCACTAGTCTCCGTACGTCATGGACGTCTCTTGAAGTTTGACTTTAAACTCAACTAAACTGACCTATAAATGCATTTTCAAACATTTATACAAGTTTATCAACTACTAATACGCATGTGAAGCTCTAATTATCCTATTTCATTTTGAGGGGTGTTACGATCAACACATTTCTTCAACATAGAGACATGGAAAACTGGAAGCACCGTTGCCAACTCACTTGGCAAATCTAGTTCATAAGCAACCTTACCAACACATCTCAAAATCTGAAATGGGCCTACATATTAGGGACTAAGCTTCCCTTTCTTACCAAACCTCATTACACCCTTTATGGGTGAATTTTTCAAGTAAACCCAATCATGAACATCAAACTCAAGATCTCTTCTTCTTAAATTGACATAAGACTTTTGCCGACTTTGAGCCATTTTCAACCTTTCTTTAATAAGTCGAACTTTCTCTATGGCCTCATGTTCCAACTCAGGACCTATTAGGGCCACTTCACCCACCTCAAACCATCCTATAGGATATCTACAAATCCTACCATATAATGCCTCAAATGGAGCCATATTAATACTCAAGCGATAGCTAGTGTTATAAGCAAACTCAATCAACAGCAAATGGTCATCCCAATTAGCCTTGAAATCAATCACACAAGCCCTCAACATGTCTTCCAAAGTTTGGATAGTACGCTCTGTTTGCCCATTTGTTTGGGGATGAAAGGTCGTACTAAGATTAACCCGAGTACCAAGACCCTTTTGGAAAGACCTCCAAAATTGAGAAGTGAATTGGGTACCACGATCGGAAATAATGGACGAAGGCACTCCGTGCATATTTACCATTTCTCTCAAGCACAACTTTGCATAGTCCTCTTCCAAATAGGAAACCTTGCCGCGAAGAAAATGAGCTGATTTCGTCATCCGATCTACTATAACATAAATTGAGTCATGTTGTCGCTGGGTGCGAGGCAAACGAACAATAAAGTCCATGTTTAAATCTTCCCACATCCAAGTAGGAATGCTAATATCGTGGGACAAACCTTTCAGTTTTTGATGCTCAACTTTCACTTGTTTACAATTATGACACTTAATCACAAATTACGCAATATACTTCTTCATCCCATTCCACCAATAGACCTCCCATAAATCATGATATATTTTGGTGGCTCCCGGGTGAATTAAATAGCGCAAACTATGGGCTTATACCAAGATCTGTTCCATGAAGTCATCAAAATTTGGAACACATAACCGACCTTGATATCTAAGTACACCATCTCCTCCTTGGGAGAAAGCCTCAACGGATTTCTTAAGCACTGCTTCTTTTAATTCAACCAAAATTGGATCAAGACTTTTCTTGGCATTCACATCGGCTACAAAAGGCCATTCAGAACCATTGTGAACCATAACACCACCCTTGGTGGAGTTCACTAACTGAACACCTAATCGGGCCAATCTATGAACATCTCGAACCAATTCTTTCTTATCTTCTTCAATATGAGCAACACTACCCATAGATAACAGACTAAGAGCATCCACCACCACATTTACCTTTCCAAGGTGATAGAGAACACTCATATCATAATCTTTCAATATGTCTAGCCACCTTCTTTGGCGAAGATTCAGATCCTTTTGATTAAACATATATTGCAAACTCTTGTGATCGATAAACACATCAACATGAACTCCGTACAGATAAAGCCTCCAAATCTTAAAGGTAAAAACATCAGCCGCTAATTCAAGGTCATGGGTAGGATAATTCTTTTCATGAATCCTAAGTTCCCTTGAGGCATAGGTAATAACTTTCCCATTTTGCATAAGCACACACCCTAGCCCAATTCTCGAGGCATCACAATAAACAACAAAACCACTAGTCCCTTCCGATAAAGTCAACACCAAAGTGGAAGTAAGTCTAGTCTTCAATTCTTGAAAACTTTTCTCACAGGCTTCAGACCATATGAACTTAGCTTTCTTTTGAGTCAAAGCCGTCAAAGGAGAGGCAATCAAAGAAAATCCTACAACAAACCTTTTATAGTAACCAGCTAAACCCAAGAAACTTGTAATATCCAAAAGGGATAGAGGTCTAGGCCAGCTCTTGACCGCATTTGTCTTCTTAGGATCTACCTAAATGCCCTTAATTAAAATGATGTGACCAAGAAAATCTACGGGCCTAAACCAAAACTCACATTTACTAAACTTACGCAAAGAGTTGGTTGTCCTTGAGAATTTACAACATGATCCTCAAATGATCAATATGCTCATTCTCACTTCTCGAATAGATCAATATATCATCAATGAACACAATCACAAACATGTCAAGGTATTTTCTAATCACCTTATTCATCAAATCCATGAATGCTGCCGTAGCATTCGTCAACCTAAACGACATTACCAAAAACTCATAATGACCATACCGAGTTTGAAAAGTCATCTTTGGATTATCATCTTCTTTCACCCTCAATTGGTGATAACCTGATCGAAGATCAATCTTAGAGAAATAACTTGCTCCTTAAAGTTGGTCAAACAAATCATCTATTTTTGGAAGAGGATATTTATTCTTAATAGTCACCTTGTTCAACTAGCGGTAGTCAATGCACATACGAAGAGAACCATATTTATGTCTAACAAACAAAACTGGAGCACCCCATGAAGAGATACTTGGTCGGATGAAACCCTTATCCAACAAATCTTTCAATTGGTCTTCCAACTCCTTAAGTTCTGTCAAAGCCATATGGTAAGGAGGAATATAAATAGGTTGTGTATCGGGGAGAAGGTCAATACCGAAGTCTATTTCCCTTTTGGGAGGAATACCAAGAAAATCATCTGGGAATACTTCCAAAGACTCATTAACAACGGGGACCGACACAAGAGTAGGGGTTTCGGAATCCATATCCCTCACCCTAACTAGATGGTAAATGCAACCCTTAGAAATCATCTTTCTAGCTTTAAGATTAGAGAGAAACTACCCATTAGGCATAGAATTTCCCCTTTTCCACTCAAGGACAGGCTCATTCGGAAACCGAAACTTGACTACATGAGTTCTACAATCGATAGAAGCATAACATGAGTGCAGCCAATCCATACTAAGGATAACATCAAAGTCTAGCATATCAAGCTTGACCAAGTCAACAAAAGCAACTCTATGGGGTAAGGAAATGGGACACTTTCTATATACCCTCTTAGCCACAATAGAATCACCAACAGGAGTAGTGACAGAAAAAAGATCTAACAACACATCTGGAATAACATCAAACCTCTTAACTACATATGGATTCACAAAAGACAAGGTATCACCGAAATCAAGTAAAGCATAAACATCAAGTTGAAAAAACATTCAACATACCGGTAAACACATCGGGAGAATCCTCTTGTTCACCATGAGTTTGAAGTGTATAGAATCAGTTTTGCTTAGGGGAATTAGAACCCGAACTACTAAGATGAGCTTTCTTGCCCTCTCTTCCTTTAGTCATAAGCATCGGGAAATCCCTCATTTTATGACCAGTTTGACCACAACTAAAGCAACCATCCATGCCGGCTAAGCACTTACTCTTGTGCTTCTTTCCACACCTAACACAAGTAGACCTAGGAAAACAAGATCCACTACCATTCCCTCATTGAGGCTTAGGGTTAGACACCCTATCTTTGTTGAACCTATGAGGAGCATTAAAGGAACCTTGACCGAAAAAGTTTTTTTGAAATGTAGGACGACCATTCCATCGGACCTTGCATAAGAGAAATTACCATCATCGGTTTTAGCCCTTTTTGCCTCCCTACACTTTTCCTTAAGTTTTTTCTCTTAGATATGGTGAGCATGAACCATGAGACGAGAGATGTCCATGTCATTAATGAGCATGGCGGTACGACACTCTTTAACCACCATTTCGGACAGCCCCAAAACAAACTTACTCATCTTTACACTTGAATCGGTAACCATTGTTGGAGAATACCTAGACAATTGTGCGAACTTCAAAGCATATTCCCTCACACTCATTATTCCTTGTCTAAGGTTGATGAACTAAAGAACCTTGGCTTCCCCTATCTCAAAGGGAAAGAACCTATCAAGAAAAGTGGCATTAAACTTCTCCCAATTAAGAGGACCCACATCTTCCGGTCTCCCTTTCTTCCATTGATTGTACCATATTTGTGCCATACTCTTAAGTTGATAAACGGCCAACTCCACCTTTTCCACCGGCGTCACTCCCACGATTATCAACACCTTATAGACCTCATCAATAAATTCTTGAGGATCTTCCTCAACCTTAGAACCATGAAACTCTGGAGGATTCATCCTAGTGAACTCCCTCACTCTAGATGTCATCGTACCAATATTTGGGTTCATGGGAACTGCAACCTCCCTATTAGCTTGGGCCGTCACACCTTGAGCCAACACTTGAAAAGCAGCCCTAAACTCTGTATTAGTTACTTGCTTGGCCAAAGGATCAACAAAAAAATTGAGTAGCTTGGGGAGACGCTTCTTGTTCCACATTATCCCTCACATTCCTTCTAGCATAAGCTCTTCGAGTAGCCATATCATGTAGATCATCGGATAAGGATTATGAGAGAGACCTTATAGAGTTAAACTCTATTGTACAACTTTAGAGTAATAAACTAAGTGGAGTTTCTTAATCGTATTATATCCTTTCATTCATAAATGTGGCGCGCTTAACACTCATGAACAAGACTCTACTTGATGTGGATTATGAGACATCCTAGGACCATTCTAAACCTTGTGGTCTCAGTACCAAGTTTGTCACGACCCAGGGGTGCACCCTATATGTAACATGGTGTATAAGACTCCGAGGAACCCCATACAGGCCACTTAGCATTCAAAACATAAGAAATAGAACAAAAGAAGTAAAACAACATTTCAAGTCCAATAGTTTTATAGAAGAAAAACGGAAGCCTAAAATACTTGTCTCATTATCCATTTAGTAAAATAGAATGAAATTGGGCCTAGCCCATACATCATGTCCACAATGGAAATACAAGAAAGAAACAGAAACAATAAAAGTATGTTACCGAAGCATAAGGACTTACCAAACCCAAATCAATGAAAATGAGAAACCAGACTTTCGGACCTTACATTTGGGGAAATGTAGGCAAGACTATGCGTTAGTACAAAACAATGTACCAAGTATGATAGCTATGCATAAAAAATTTAAATCATGCTAAAAGGGGATATTTATGACTTGCAATTGACCAAGCTAAAACATGATATAAAAGGGTTAGAAAACATAAGTCATAAAACATGGTCAATGCAAGCTAACATTATTTGAAACCTTTGAACACATATGAGATACTTTTTTAAGTAACCTTAGTTCATTATTAATGTGGGAAGTAGCCTTAACTGACATAGAGACCATGTGAGCTATAACATGATCCCTCTGTGTCTCCCACACCAAAAAGGGTTGTCTTAATTGCCAAGATAAGGACCATAAACTTCTAGCTTAAGTGGATCCACTAGCTAATGTCTATCTTGACCGTCATCCTATAGGGGCACATAGGTATGGGATAAGGAGATTGCTTCTAGAAACCCGGCCTCTACGAACGGGAGAGCTTCCATCTCAATATCCTCTTGGTGTTAAGTATAAATCCCATGGAATAGTCATTTCTTACTTGTTCTTATTATCCATGGAAGGGCACATCTTCTTGCCAATCCAATCTAAGTCATTATCCATGGAAAGGTATCATTCAATAACCAATTCAAGATAGGTTTCATTGGGATATCTCTTAATCTTTGATTCAATTAGGTAAGAAGGCCTTTCAACCTTAGAAAACTTATTAGGTGAGAAGAACTTCAACATCATGCTTTCATGTGTATATGAGAAAAATATTTT
Source organism: Solanum acaule (assembly GCA_036250505.1). NCBI lineage: Eukaryota > Viridiplantae > Streptophyta > Magnoliopsida > Solanales > Solanaceae > Solanum > Solanum acaule. The sequence continues at coordinate 6,384 of JAJOOR010029505.1, forward strand.
CAAAAACACAACAAGAACATCATCATTGATACTTTATTCTCAAAGCAGCCTGAAAACATTTACATAGATTTCATAAGAACATGCATAATTCCATAATTTACTTTTCAAGGTTCACAACCTACTTTCAATCATCAACATTTAGAAAACATGGACTAGATATGGATTTCATCATAAATTCATCATAGCCATCAAGGTATTTCATCAAACCAATCAAATAAGGTCACAACAAGGTAATACTTGTGGGCCCTCTTGTTCATTTACCTTATGTTTTGTTTTCCTTGAGGAAAAAAAACATTGAGACTTGTATTTATCTTTCAAATTATGTTTTTTACATTAGTGGTTTGTACACATGATAATTAGCTTTTGGGGTGTTTATAGAAAGAATAAGTTTTACACTAATATCTTTTTCTTGATTATGTTCCCGCATTTCTTTCATTTTGTTGGGTTGAGGATTACTTGTCTTGGTGTGAGTAGAAAAGTGCCATTACATCCATTTTTGTGTAGTGCAAAAAAAGCTATTAGAGACCCAGTTTCATAGGTCTCGCATGTGTACAAGCTAAGTCTAAGTAGAGTCTTGAGCATCGGTATGGCGAGCTCTGTACTTGTATTTGAGAGGCTATGAAAACTCTTAGGAAACTTCCTCTTATTTCATTCTATCTTATCGTGTGTGGTTACCCTTACTTGTAATAAGTTGCCGCATGTTGTTTTGGCAGATGTCGAGGACCAGAGCTTCTGTTTCTAGTGATGGAGGGGAGGCGATCCTCGAGGTTGTTGTTGAGACCCAAGGTAGGGGTATAGGTAAGAACTGAGATAAAGTTCATCCTCCTGAAGTAGCACCGACTAGAGTCCATGCCTGTGGATTGGAACTAACCAGAGGCAAAATTAGAGAGGTTTCACCTGAGCCATAGGTGGAGGTTGTTGAGGATCAGGTTCCTCCTGAGTTTTAAACTCTATTCTTTCAGGAGACTTCGTTCAGGATGGTGAGTGAGCTAAAGAATTTCTCTCAGAGTGGTACGACATGTACACCACATGGTTCTCAGACTTATTCGAAGCGCTGACTCTAGGTCGACAGTAAACTCTAGGTATTTAGGATGAGGTGGGTCAGTCACCAGTGGTTCCAACACCGGGTGTGGGTGTTCAGAAAGCTCCTGAGGTTATTTTGATGAAAGGTTAGCAACAGTATTATGAGAGGTTTCAGAAGATGAAACCACCCAGTACTTTCAGGGTGGTAAGAATGAGGTTGCCCATGAGTTTTTTTATTTTGTGCCATCAGATGCTTGAGGTTTTAGGTATGTAGGATGCTTGTGGGATTCGTTTTGTCACACTTCAACTTTGTGAATGCGCTAGAGAGTGGTGGAGAACTTTTGTTAGGTCTAGAGCATTTGGATCTCCTCCGGTAGAGTGGGGTTTTTTTCTAGTTTTTTCCAGGATTGCTTCATCCCATGGAGCATGAGGGAAGAGACTCAACTGAGATTACAGGACCTCAGACAAGGAATTTTGATTGTTACTAAGTACGAGGCCCGATTTTGTGAGATTTCTACACATGTTATGACTATTGTCTCGATGAGGTAGAGAGAGTTCAGAGGTTTGTGAAAGGGTTAACTTTCTTGACCATATCATATGTCTTCAGATCAGCTAGAGAGGGGCTTTATTTCAGTCCATTGCGAGCATCACCAACGAAGTAGAGTTTATAATCTTAGAGAAGTTTGGGCAGCCCAAGAGAGCCTAATCGTATTGCCAGTTTTCTAGGCCTCACATGGAGAAAAGAGTTCACATAGAGTTAGTAGTTCCTATCACATAGAGTTTGTTCGAGGGTCTTATGGTTATGTTCGAGGTTGCCATGGTAGCTCATCTGGTTCGCAACAACAGTTATCCGTACTGAGGTCTTGTTGTGGGTGTGGGGATCCTAGTCATATGATTAGAAAATGTAATTTGCAGACTCATTCAAGACCACCATCATTCTTATTGAGATGATCCAACTAGAGATCCAACGCCTCCATCCAAGGGTCGAGGTAGAGGTCACGCGGAAGAGGTGGCAGGATTCTAGTAGGGGTACTCCATCTCTGCATGGTGGAGGTAGAGGTTCTACTCATAATGTAGGTGGCCATAATAGCCAATGTTATTCATTTTCAGGGAGGCCTGATGCAAAGACTTTTGATGTTGTGATCACAGGTATCGTACTTTTTTGCCATTGACTTGCATCTGAATTATTTGATTTAGGGTCTACTTTCTCGTATGTGTCTACCTATTTTACTGTTCGCTTTAGTATGATCTTTGATTGCATTCATGTTTCTATTCATGTTTCGACACCGGGGGTGAGTCCTTAGTGGTGGATCGAGTGTGTTGATCCTGTCTTGTTTCTTTGGTCGGGTATGATACTTGTCTAGGGTTGATCATTTTGGGAATGATATACTTTTATATTATTTTGGGTATGTATTTTGTTTATTCGCATCATGAAATCCTTGATTGTTATGCTAAGATTTAGACTTTAGTGATGTTGGGTTTCCTAAGAGTTGAATGCACGGGTGCTACTAGTTCCTACCCTAGCAAAGTTATCTCCTTTTTTCAAACTAAGGGATTGGTTGACAGAGGATGTTTATCCTATTTTTCTTTCATTTGGGACACTACTGTTGAGCCACCTCCCATAAATTGTGTACCCGTGGTTCGAGAGTTTGTAGATGTGTTTTCTACTGATCTTCTAGGTGTTCCTCTAGATGGGGATATTGATTTTGCTATTGATTTGGAGCTGGGCACCAAGCTTGTCTCTATTCCTCCTTATCATATGGCTCCAGTTGAGTTGAAGGAATTGAAGTATCAGTTATATTATTTGTTGAGTAAGGGGTTCATTTTCCGTAGTGTTTCTCCATATGGTGCTCCTGTTCTGTTTGTGAGGAAGAATGATGGAACCATAATGACATGTATTGATTATCGATAATTAAACAAAGTGACTGTGAAGAACAAGTATCCTCTTCCTTGTATTGATGACTTGTTTGTTCAGCTTCAAGGTGCATCTTTGTTTTCTAAGACTGACTTGAGGTCTGTGTAACACCCCGGAAACTTAGTAGGCTAATTAGAGCTAAACGTGAAGCTTAACGTCAAGGAAGAAGGGCCAGAGCCAAGAAAAATGGGCAACGGCCAAGGCAAGGGACCAAGGCTGCCCAAAACTTGGCCAAGGCACTGCCCACCATGACGACAAGGGTCTTCACGACCCGTGGTGGTGAGGCAGTGAGCCCTCTAAGTCTGCCCCAAGAAGGCTCCTCTTCACGAGCCACCGGTCGTGGGAAGGCCCGTGGGATTTCCTTCACCTTGTGGGGTTGGTGCCAAGGTAGCATAGCTACTGGTCAAGGGACCACGGGCACCTTCACGGGCCGTGGTGCCCTTGAAAGGTCATGAACTTGGTCGTGAAATCTGGGCACCCCACTTTGAAGTGGGAGTTATTTTAGGTAATTCCCTTTTAAGTTAGTATTAAGTGTGGTCATTTTGTATAGTTTTAATACACCTATATCAGCCTTTATAAGTCATTAAACAACCCATTCACCTTATAAAATACCAAAACCCAAATCAATAACCAACTTTCCCCAAATATTCTCTCTCTAGAACTCCAAGGAAGAAGAAGAAGAAGAAAAATGAAGCTAGGGTTGAAGAATCAAGTTTGTCTTCTCAAATTCGTGGGAATTCTTCAATAAGGTATGGTAGAACTTCATCCATGAATAGAATCCATCCATGGAGTACCTCCAAACTCAATTTCAAAACTAGTGATTTCCCCAAAAGTTAGGGTTTGACTTCAATATCATGGGTTCCTTTCAAAAATGTTTTAAATGATTGATTTATGATGTATTATGATTTAATTGATGAATTATTGTTGATTTATGATTAAATACCCTAAGATCCCATGAAACCCCCATATTACTTAATTGTGATCTTGTGATGTGGGTTTGTTGATTAATGTTGTGAGATTATGCTTGTAGTAATTGTGCTAATTGAATCATGTTATTACCCATGTCTAATGTAGAAACTCTAGATGTGTTCATTGGATGTGATCTATGGTCCTTGAAGGGCAAATTATGAGAATTATGCATGATAATGAAATTTATGTACATGCTTTATGAATACTTTGAGAGTAAAGTGATTATGACTATGATATAATTGTGGTGTGGTTTAAAGGCTATTCACACACACACTCATGAATGAAGTTTGAATGAAGTTTACATGATTATGATAATGATGTTGTGTTGATTGAAAGGTTATTCTCAATTACACACCTATGAATGATAATGACATGTTGTGAAAGGTTTTCTCACAATATGGGGATTCTTAGGTTGAAAGGCTATTCTCACCTATTGAATCTAGGAGCTATCTTACGAATGCTATTGGATTAAGTGTTGATACATTCTTACATAAAAATAAACTCAATTAATGTTATGATAAGTACTCTGTGGTGAATAATGCTTAGCACCGAGTGAATATTCATATGAGATGGAAGCCCTCACGTGAGTTGAGGCGGGGTTTCTAGAAGCAATCTCTTGAGATGGTTGCCCATACGTGAGTTGAGGCGGGGTATCTAGTAACAATCTTCGTGTCCCATAACTATGTGACCTCATAGGTCTTTAGCTAGTGGATCCACCTAAAACCTAAATTAATTCAGAAGACCCTCAACTTGAGTCGAGTATAGAAAATCAAAGTAGATATGAAAATGAAAAATGACAGTGAAAAGAATATAATATAATATAACAACAATTACGAAAACAATAACAACAACAAAAAAAGTGTAATAACTGAAACACCATAAAAATAATTGGTGGTAGAAAGAAAAAGCAAGACAGTACAAGAATAAAAGTACTACTACAACAAACACTAAGCCTAAACTCTTCTGAAAGCAAGAGAGCACTCCACTACAACCTTCTACCTTAATCGGAGATCTCCATGCTTAAGCATTTTCTGTAATTGATAAAATCAGATTCTTTTTTCTTCTGAGCTTATCTTATATATTTGTCAATAATACTGTTTCCTCATGCACATGATATTTATAAGCCAAAAGTTTGCCTAGGATTCTGTAGAAAGCTTAAAAGTTATGTTGGAGAATGGAGAGACATTCTTAAAATGCGTTTTAAAACACCTTTTCATTTTTAGTATTTAATATAATATAGTATGATATAATTATTAATTAATATTTAAATGCTTAGATATTTTATAACATTTTGAATTAAGATAGGGGTAAAATAGTATTTCAACTTTTACTTTTGTGGCTTCCCACTTTTAGTATAATATGATTATCTTCACGTATTTCTTTCATTTTGTTGGGTTGAGGCTGACTTATCTTGGTGGGAGTAAACAACTGCCATCACGTCCATTTTTGGATCGTGACACCATGGCTCATTCATCATCATTATTTTCTACCAGATTATGATAACACTCAACTACACTTCCACATAGAGTGATACGGTAAAGAATTCAATTACGAAGAATTGGGGTCAATCCCATAGGGAGTGATACGGTTGAGAATTCAATTACGAAGTGAAATAGTGTTTTAACCGCTTGTAGAAGTAGACATTTTCTAAACAATTAAACTAAATGGAAAGGGATTAAAAATTAATGTCAATTGGGGGGATTAGAGTGAACAATTAACAACTACGAACAAACGGAAGTAATCAAGTAGAGAGGGATCCTTGGGAGTGTGATCAATTAAATGTCAATTTCGCTAAATGGGTGATTATTATTTACTAGAAATCGTTGAATCTTCGAGGGTAGGTTAGGCTTTAAGTGCAATAGATATTTCTCAATCAACTATTACGAATCAAGCGAGTTCTATTGAACCTCGACAAGCATAACACATATAAACAACCCAATACCTCAATCAATCTACTTTTTTCTAGCTAGATTAGAAGGATTAAATTTAGACCCACTTTCTCAAGCTAAGTCCACAATAACCCAATCGCTACAATCATCAATCAATAGTTTTCACTCTGAAACCTCTTTCTCAGGCAAGCTTAGAATGCTAAACTACAATTGCATTTGCAACTATAATTCATCAATTAAAACTCAACTACTAATGAACCCACTTCAAATCAACAATCAAATCAGTAAATACTAACACCCATAAGCTAATTGAAGCATTCAATCACATAATCACACTCCGCAGAATGGGGTTTTAGCCACATATAACAAATGGCAAGAAATAGTTATCAACTATGTTTTCCATCAGCTTGGGCAACAATCCACAAGTATTCAAAATGCTCAAACTGAATTCAAAATCAAATAAACCCTATATATCCACACAAAAAGTTAAAGAACAATGTTAGGAATCAAAAACCCAGAACTGGACAATGTGGGAACTCTAAAAAACTTAAGAACTCTTTTTTCTCCTTTTAAAAATTGCATTTATATGTTCCAAATTTTCAGCTTCGGAACCACTTGGTGAAATAAGTTGGGCGTCGCCGGCCAGGTTGTGACTCGCCGAGTGCTTCTTTTCATCGCCTTCTTAGTTTGGATTTTCCACACTTCCCTTCTATGACTTTAAGTGATCAAAACTTCCATTGACGATCCATTCGGCTCGTCGCCGAAACTTCAATCTTCTCGCCTAGTTGGCTTTGTCCATGGGCTGGCCTGCTGTAACTTTTGGCGAGCTAAAGAGCCGTTGGCGAGCATCAGCATCGCTTTTCTTCAGCTTTTTCGTTCCTTTTTTCCTGGTTATGTCTTTGCCTTGCTCTTTTGCCTACATTGCTGCAAATTAGCATTTTAACATCAGATTAGAGCATAAAATAGGCATTGAGGACACTAAAACTCTGAATATTAAGCACTAAATGAGTCGAAATCCCTGTCTCATCAACACCCCCAACTTAAAATTTTTCTTGTCCTCAAGTAAAACAAAAGCAATCAGTTCAACAGGTATGTCTACAAATAGTGCTACTCAAGACTCAACATGAATGCACAAGAGGTTCAATCCACCCATGCAATGTTCAATTGTGCACTACAAGTTTAAAATAATGACTATCCATCATTAAATAGAAATCAAGCTCACAATGCTTGCTTCAAATGCAAATTCAAGCTCAATAAGAGTATTCAAATGCCCTCACATCAAGAATGATTCTACGCTCAGACAAAGCTCATCAGAATTTCAAAATTAAGGAATCTAAAAAAACTCTCACACTCTCAAATATAAACACATGCATGATTCTAATTGTAGGGTTGCCCATATTTTCCAATCAACATGACATTAAGCTCAATCAAGATCACAGAGGTCTTTCAAAGTTTGTAATGGAGCTTAGTGTAAAGGTATGATCATTTTGTCTTAGTAACTTCTACATTTATGAAGCATGGCCCGCATTTCACTTTTTCTACTTTTATTTCACTCATTTTATGATTTTCATGATCCACCCTATGTTCTTTTAAGCATGATTCGTTGGATACCCCATATCTTTTATCCATTGCACAAACTTTATTGTATCATTCTTTTTCTTCTTTTGCTTCTCTTCTCTCTTTTATTTATATGGAGGGGTTCCATCTTTTTCAACAAAATCCATCAAGGGCAAATGTTTTCCACAAACTTCTTAACTTTCCTCATCACCACACTGGCCTAAGTTGGCTATTCAAATGGACCAATGCTCATGGAGGTTTTAGGTAATGGGAAGAAGAGGTCAAATGTGTTCATGTTTCATCCAAAGAAAAGGTTAGGCTCAAATGGTACCAAACTAGGTTCACACTCTCACAAAGTGGTCACAAAGAGGTATACTAGCAATTAGGTTCGCTCTCCACAAATTTTTCCTAAGATCATTTCTATCATTCACCTTAAATATGCAAGAGAATAGCCACATTTACAAACATTAAGAGGTGAGATTTTTAATTTGGATCAAAAACCAACATTCACATTAAAAACAAAAAATTGATAGTTACACAATGTGAGCACTCAGAATAAGCTATCAAAAACCAATCATTAACAAAAGAAGCCCAAAAGAGGCAGGTATAAAGATACCTCACCCTGCCAAACAAATCTAGCAATTATCCTCACTGCAATAGAAATAAACAGTCTAAAAATAAAACTAAAGAGAGTCAATATCCCCTTGTCAGGCTAAGCATGAGGTGAAATTTGCACATCCGGGACTCTCTCAATCTGGGCATCATTGCCCGGCTCAGCTCCAACCTTCGCTCCATTGGAGTCCACCATCGATATGTCCGAAAGAGAGGCCTCCATAGTTGTATGTACCATCGCACACTCTAGGTCTGCTAAGTCATCATATACTCTTACATCACGGGTACCAAGATCCTCTTCATCAGTCTCGGGAGCATCAAACCTAGCATGATCATCAGCCACATCAACATCTTTGGTTGAGTAGCCGGAGGGATCTCAAAAATGGCTGGAAACTTTGTACTCGTGACCTCGGGAAGGTCCACCATGCCGAAAAATATAGAGAAATCCATAGATTTAAGTTCATCCACATCACGTTTCTAGATAGTAACATCGGCTCTCAGAGCCGTCAAATTAACCGAATAGCATCCACTCTGCTCACATGCCTCTACTCTCACTGTGAGGGCATCTAACGCTAGGACATGTGCGGTGATCAACGCCTGGTGCTCTCTCAACTCAGCTCGAATAGGATCAAGGTAGCAATAATGGACCTCTTAATCATACCCGGGACAACAACCTCTACCTGAGAAGCATGTATATCAGTAGATTGGGCCAAATGGACCATCTTGAATAGCATCGCCTGTGTCAATGGTGGCTAGGAAGCAGCAGTAGAAGTAGTAGCAGCAACAACAGTAGAAGTAGAAGCAGCAGCAGATGAAGAAGTAATAGTAGTAGAAGTGTTAGGGGTACCTGAAGGCTCACCGACCTGAGTAGGAGGGGTTGTGTCTGTCTCTAGCATCTCCACATCAATAACCGGGGAAGTGTCCATTGGCGTAACTCTCCTCCTCTTAGCCTCTTCTCTAGTGTACTCAATCTCAATCATCCAGATGTCAGTAGAGGAAGTGGGAGTCACTTCCACATCCGTCTTCTCCACAAAAGGCACTCAGGCATGCCAACACAACTTTGTGATCAACACCGGGAAAGGGAGTGAAGTTTGACTCTGCTTTGCCTTTATGGTCATCTCCTGCTCAATAATCAGCTTGAGATTCAATCTATCTCGGTCAATAATTCATCCTAACAAGCCCCAATGTTGACTTTTTTGGGTGGGGGTGTGGAGATTGCTCAGTGTCCTCAGTGAACCTCCTCCTCGTTTTGAAAACACCCCTTGTTTGTGTGTAATGTGGATGTTCTTATGCAAATTTGAGTATCAGTTAGATCAATACTGATGACTCAAATAGTGCTCTGCTAGAACAAAATTAAATGCGCGGCTACGACAAGACCAATTGAAGTCGCATAGACAATATGTGAACTCTTTGAATCTCGGTGTCACTAGTCAATTATCGAATCGAGTCTCTTGTGATGAACATTGCACACTAGAAAAAGTGTGGAGTCTTGTTTGACTTGGGTGTCAATGCCTTGTGTGATGAGCTTACCGTGAACCATGTGTAATGACAACTAGAATTTGCCCCGTTGGTCCGGTTGACTAAGTGATGCAATTTCTTGAGATGATCTTAGGCAATTTTAAAGAGTGTGAACCAATTTGAAAGTATACCTCTTTTGTGGCTTACCTTGTGAGTGTTTGAACCTCTTTTGAGCACCCTTTAAGGACCTTTTCTTGGAAGAAACTTGGTAACATTGTAACCTCTTCTTATCCATTACCCATAATCCTCATGATCTGTGGTTTGTTTGAATACTCAACTTAGGTCAAAATCCGAAGTTGGGGTGTGGTGAAAAGAGAAGGCAAATCAAGTAAATGCAAAGAAGTCCCTCATGCCCATGTTTTGAGAAAAAATGGAATCCCTCCATATAAAAAAAAAGATTTTAAAAATATGTCATGAAATAAAGTTGTGGAAATACAAAGCAAAATGAGGTTTCCAATGAATCATGGAAGATGAATAAGAGGTGACTTTTGACCTTGAAATAAAATGACAAAGAGAAGGAAAGAAGGTGTTGTTCACATCACAGTTAATGAGTTGAAACAAAAGTCCTATAAGCCTAAATGACCATACCTTTACACTCAGCCCCATTACAAGCCTTGAAAAGACCTTTTTCATCTTTAATGAGTTGAAACAAAATTCAATTGGAAAATAAGGGCAAACCTATGGGTGAAATCATGCATTGTGTTTATCTTGGTGAGTGTGAGTGTTGACCTTGATTCCGAAACTTTAAATGATTGAACCATTGTGTGTGAATCTGGAATCATTTTTTGTATGAGGGCATTGGAATACCTTTGTTGAGCTTGAACTTGCATTTGACGCAAGTATAGTGAGCTTGAGATTCTTTGATAATGGTTAGTTAAAACTTGAAACTTTGAGTACAAAATTGATCCTGGCATGAGTAAGTTGAGACTTTTTGTGTGCATTCACGATTGAGTCTTGTGTAGCAATGTTCGAGACATCCTTTTTTAATTGTTAAAATTGAGCTTTACTTGAGGAAAAACAAAAGTTTAAGTTGGGGTGTTGATGAGTCCACAATTTGAACTCATTTAGGGCTTTATTTTGATTAATTTAGTGTCCTCAAATGCATATTTTGTCTTAATAGCTGATGAAAACCCTTGAATTTTACGTATTTGGAGTTAGAGATAAAGAATGGACACTATTGGGCAAAAAGGAACAAAGAAAGCTTAAGGAATGAAGAAAAACAAACCTGATGATCGATGATATCGTTCGACGAATCGCTAAATCACCAACATACCCCCTAAAGTTACAGAATGTTAGATTTAAAATGGGGGTAAATTCGGAGAGCAACAACCATATTCGGCGTATCACGGATCTAATCGGCGAAGGACAATCAGGTCACAAAAAGTACTAAAGAAGATGCAAGCAAGTGCTGATGGTCAAGTTGGAAGGATAATGGGCGAATAGCGGAGTCATTCAGTGATCCTGACCTAGATCGCCTAAAGTCATAGTAGCCAGACTAAGAAAAAGCAAAAAATGAAGGCGAGATAAAGAGCAATCGGTGATTCACCGATCTGTTAGCGATACCCAACTTACTTCACCGAGTAGTCCTGAGCAGTAACATTTCAGACTTGTTTAAATTAGTTTTGGCTAGAGAGATAAATTCATTCAGAAAGTGAGGAAAGAATTACTTAGAGAGAAAACACAACCAAAGGGTTTAGTTAGTGATTTTAGCAAGATTTTGAGAGAAATTTTGTAAGAGAGAAGATTATCAATTGAAATTCATCTATAATTCTCATTTTGCACCCAACTATGGGAGTGATGATTAATTTTGATCTTCTTATTTTTGAGATGAGTGGCTAAAACCCTTTACTTGGGGTTTTGATCATGAAACCAATTGTTGAATTTACTTAGTGAGTGTTTGTTAATTGCAAATAATGGTGCTAATTTGAAGTGGGTCTAAGTTGTTGCTGTGTTTTGAGATTGAAATGTGTTGCTTTGTGTATCAATTTCAATGTTGTGCACTTGCTCGAGAGAGAGGTGTGGAACCAAGGTGGCAATCTTAGCGTCCTTAGTAGTGGGTTTCCTTAGTTTCAGCTCGAGAGAGTGAAACAAGTGACCCTTCCTTTGTATCTAGCTCGAGAGAGTGGATTTGATGAGGGTAAAGAGTTGGGTCTCATTCGAGAGAATTCAACATAGAAAAGGTAATTGTTCGAGAGAAAGTTACTTTATATATGGCTCGACCTACCCACAACAAATTATCCCATTATGAGCAGTAATAATTACTCATTTCGTTGAGTTTCAATAATTGGCTGATCAATTCCCCAAGTTTTATTCTACTATTTGATTGCTTGTCTTGAACAGTAAATTTGGATTTGGAGTTAAAACCCAGAATTTGAGATTTGAATATTAATTGTGCAAAAAATTCTTTGATTTAAGAGATTGTCATTGTACTTTTATTATTGATTTCGAAGGAAGCACTACTCCATGTGGGATCGACCCCAACTCACGTAGTTGGGTTATTATACTGAAGAATGATCGTTGTTATTTAGTATTGGATGGAATTCCGCTTGATACGTTAATCAGGACGCCATCTATGCATTGCACAAGTAGGCTTTGAGAGAGGTTGTGGTGTGTTCCTTTATAATGTTAAGTGTAATGAATGTGCTCTTATGATAATGTTAATGAAGAATGTTGACTCTTATATGCTTAAATGTAAAGATGCATGCTATACTTGGATTGTTTCATGAGTTACTTTCTTGTCATGAGTTACTTTCTTGTTATGACTTATTGTATATGAATGTGCCTTGTCTTTGGTGGCTTCAAAGGAGTACTTAGTGTGAATAGTAGTATGAGATGCTACCCATACATTGCACAAGTATGACTTAGAGTTGCCCTAGGTGATGGTCTTTATGTGTTGATATGACTTATGTAATGTTTATATCTCTTGTGTATGAGGATTGTGTAAGGATGGAAAGGTTGAATGATCAGTTCACTTTTGGTGACCTTAAGGTGGTACTTTGGTGTGGATGGTGGTATGGGACGCTGTCCATACATTGCACAAAGTATAGCTTGAGGGTTGCTTGAGGTGAAGGCTTAATGTGAAGGTAATGGTTTATATGTGATTATGTTCTAATGTGGTTAAATGACTTGTATGTTGGTTGTGGTTGAATATTATGCCTCTTATACTTATGTTCATGAAGTTTTATCAAAATGGCATATATCATGACTTTCAAATAAAATGTCTGTTTAAGCGTGTTTTTGCATGGCTATCATACAATACTTAATTTTGCTAACCCATTTTTCTTCTATGTTTACTACAAGTGTAGGTTCCGGCAAGTGATTGTTTCTCTCTAGTACAAGTGCTTCGATTAATATTCTTCTAAGATCAAGTGGTATGTCCTCATAGATCGCGGACAAATACTTGTAGAAGTTTCTTTTATTTCATGTAATAGACAATGTTAGTCTTTTCGATTGTAAAGGGGCCGTGACCCTATTTTGTTTCAAGTATGTTGTTTAGATGGCCATGTGAGACGATAGACTTCCACTTGCTTTTAATGTCTTTTATTGTTGGATTTATAAAAGAAAAGTTTTAAATTCCACACTATTTCTAAGTATCTTATGTTATGAATGCTATGAGCCTTGTATAAGACCCCTTCAGGGTCGAGTACACTATGTCGCATCCAGGGTCTAGTCTCGGGTCGTGACACAAGTTGCATGGTGCAATTCCCTACTTGGATGACCAATCACTAGGGAGATACCTAACTTACCGACTTTGCATGTCAAACACTAGATAAGGATTACTATTATCAGGTTTACTATGTGAAGAACTTGTGGGGAACAAATATACCCTAGTTTCATCTTATATTGATCTTACAAAATTGTGAATCATGTTTACTTGGTTACTTGTTACTAAAATCAATAAAGCAATATTTTGCGGAAAAAAACCTCCTTTTTACGGATATAACTGACTAAAAGTACAATCAACAAGTCAATTGTCCTAAGTATAGACCTTACTCCTCGCGGGATTGACCCTAACCTCTATTAGGTTTTTTTATTTGAACAACGGAAAAGGGCCTAAAATACCCTCAAAGTATTGAAAATGGTACAAAACTACCCCTCATATACCTTTTGGCTGCAAAATACCCTTATCATCCACCTATTGGCTCCAAAATACCCTCGTCATCCACCTTTCGGTCCAAATTAATTTGACCACTTCTTTAACGGATTTTGATTTAAATTAGTTTAGAATTTTTTTTAATATGTGACGCTCAACCATTGGTTATAATTTAATTAATTAATATAATTTATAAACTAACACATTACCCACCGATTACTAACCGCCCCAAATCCGACCCAATTAATACACCCGCCTCAAATTATAATTGCCCACTATTAAACAAAATCCAGCACACTTTGGACCCAATATCTTCTTCTTCTTCCCCTCTTCCTTTTTCTCTAAAACATATACTTTTTTCTTCTTTCTTTGCCTTTCTTAATTCACTTTTTCAGGTTAGTTCTTATTTTTTCTATTACTATTATTATTATTGTGTTCAAAATATTTTTTACATTTAGTTTTAAATTATTTGTTAATGATTTTTTATTCACATCTTTTGTTCAATTTTTTTTGTACTTCTGTCTTATCATTAATACCAACTTTATGATAAAAAAGTAAGTATCAAAAACCTCAAAAATATTGGATTCATGATTAACGTATCAGGACACTTCATCCAATACTAAGTGTCATCGATCGTTAAGTAGTAATATAACCCAACTAAGTGAGTTAAGGTGGAGTCCCAAGGGAGTGGTACGTATTTGAGAATCAATAGGAAAACATGAATATGCTCAAGTCAATTATAGCTAAAAACATTTATGAGTAAAAGCATGGTTCATGTTAGGGGTGACACAAGTGTCAAAATCAGAGGGATTTGGTTTCAACTATCATCTACAACAACTAATAACACAAAAATAGCAAGTATCGAGACAGTTTCTTGGGATGTGATTGGATTATGGGCCAAGGTAGACAATTGGGTGATTGCAATTAATAGTGAATAGCTGTAAATTAGTGAATAAGCTAGACTTTAGTGGGGATAAACTTTCTCTCGAACAACTTACCTCGAATCAAATTGGTTTCTCTTGAACACAAATAAGAAGCAATTAAGAACAGCCTACGCTTTAGTTCATTCACTCTCTCGAGTTGAATGTGTGGAAAAGGGTTTAGGGTTCACTCTCTCGAGCTGAACCCACGACAACCCAATACCCACAAACCATCAAATCAGTAATATTGGTTTTAAAACCTCTCTCTTGAGCAAGCCAAAAACACGAAGGTAGAGTTGCATTTGCAACTACAACCCTTTAGATTAAGCCACAATTACTTAATAAAATCACTTTTAAACAAGATTTACACTATCAATTAACAATACCCAGCAGCTATATCAACCCATAATCACATAATCACACCCCAAGAATTGGAGTTTTAGCTAGGCATCATAAAAAGGTAAAAATCGTTACAAACTTGTGTTTCCATCAACTGGGTAAGATTGATATTGTCTTTACAAAGGTCTAAGATGAAGAATCTTCAACACCCACTTCCAATTTCTCAGAAATGGAAATCTTCAAATCTTCAAAGCTAAGGAAATATTGTTTCTAAACTCAGTTCTAAGCTCTCAAACTTGAAAACTGAATAATAATGAAAACTATTGAATGCTAGATTGATTCATACTAAACTAAGAATTTAAAAATGTATTTATAGTCGCCAAAACAATATGCTGTGAAGGATCATTCGGTGCAATAAATTGGGATCAACAATCCACTCGGCGATCCACCCTTTGGTAAATTCCATCGCCTTTTTGGTTTGGCCTTCAGCAACTTCAAGCTCTGTAACTTTGGGCGATATAGCACTGCATCGTGAAACCGTTTGCCAACTCGCCGACTACCCCTTTCTATCGCCGACTTGATTTTCTCCTTCAGGGCTTGGGACACTGGAACATTAGGTGAGACCATAGCCATTCGGTGACTCACCCAATGGTTTAGGCGATCCTCATGCCTTCTTTTCTTCGTTCTTTCAGATGCCTTGTTCCTTTTTCCTCATTAGTGTCCATGCTTTGTTCCTCAATCCAAATACCTGAAAATCAAGGTTTTACATCAGTTATTGGCATAAAATATGCATTTGAGGACACTAAATCTCTTAAAATAAAGCCCTACATGAGTCCAAATCGTGGACTCATCAATTCACCACCATCGAACACCCAAAATAATACGTGTGGGTTGGTCCCTACTCTGCGACTTAGGGTTGACCCCTACCTCAGTGATCAATCCCAGTTGGGGTCCTACAACATGTGACAGTACAATATACATACATCATTAAAATACTTGGAGGAACCAAAGATATTAGCATGTATGGTCAATGCATTCATTCTCCGAGGCATAAGTTCCTTTCTCATGACAGATATTGGCAAATCATTATCATCTCCCTCATCGAAGCAAGACTGACTAGGCTGTTAGAACAAAAAATTAAGTCATATATGATATAGCTAAAAATATACAGAGAAGAAATACATAATGGAATAATTAAGAAATGATTTTAATAGGTGTTCGAAACGAAGGGTGAAGGGTTTAGTTTAATAGGTTGTCAATTATAATATAGGGCGATGTATAAATTGGATTGGATTTGGGGTGGGTTTAATTAGTAATGGGTGGATAATGGTTGGGTTTATATATTATATTAATTATTTAAATTATATCCAATCGTTGAGTGCCACGTATTTAAAAATATATTTAAATATTTAAAATGAAAATATGTTAAAGAATTGGTCAAATTTGGACCTAAAGGTGGATGTCAAGGGTATTTTGGAGCCAATAGGTGGATGAGTGGTAGTTTTGTATCATTTCCAATACTTCAAGGGTATTTTAGGCCCTTTTCCATTTGAACAATGACTGCTTATACTTCTTTAGGGAGGTGTAATTTGGGCTTATCAAATTTTGGCACAGCTTCCAGGGAATAAGTCTTTTAGATTAGATTAATTTTGTTATCTCACTTTAGTAAATTATTTACTTATTTACATTTTGTTTTTGTTTTTTATTCTATAGGTATTATTTGTAGTGTAAGCCAAGTACACGGAGTCAAGGGAATCCCCTGACCCCTTGTTATCCAGAATTAAGAAAAAATTTACAAAGAATGACCGGATGAGGTCATAATCTAGGAATAAATGATGATCCAATCAAAGAGGGTCAGGAGGATGGCGCTGGAGTCTTGTCTTCTCCTGATCATCTGAATCGATAGAAATCTAGTTGTAAACAGAGAACCTATCCAGGAAGTAATACTAGCCTCTTCCTACCAAGTTGTCTAACATCTGGTTCATGAAAGGCATCGGGAAATGGTCTTTCAAGGTTCACTTGTTCAACTTCTGGCAATCTATGCAAACTCACCAACCTGTGACTGGCCTAAGTGAGATAAACTCATTTTTAGAATTCGCTACCACTGTCATTCTGCCCTTCTTGGGACATATTGCACTAGATTAACCCAATGGCTTTGTGAAATAGGGTACACCACACCTGCATCAGACCACTTTATGACCTCCTTTTTACTACGTCTTGCATAGGTGGGTACAACCTCCTCGGGTGCTCTATGCTTGGACTGTAGTCCTTTTCCAACTTAATTTTATGTGTACAAATTTGTGGCGTTATGCCATTGATGGCGGCAATGGTCTAAAAAACTTCCCTTTTTAGTTCTCTTTAGTTCTTGCACATGCTCCTAATTCAAATATGTAGCCACAATAACTGGTAATGTGTTACTTTTACCCAAAAATACATACCTTAGATGGACGGGCAATTTTTTCAACTCGAGTGCAAGTGGTTCCTCAGTGGATGGCTTTGTTGGAGGATTCGGCCTATTGTTTAGATTGATGTCCAGCTTATTAGAGGCATAAGGTTTTGAATCCATGTCCTTCAAAGAATTTAAAGTATCCACGTCTTCCTCTATGTAAATCTCATCAAAGTTCATAATCAACACGACTAATATTTAAATTGTAAACCTTTCCTCTGCAGATGCTTCAATGATCCCATCATCAGCTACATCAATTGTAGACACTACAGTCATGTCTTGTGGTTGCTTCATAGATTGGAACACCTTGAATTTTTCTTCATTGTTTAACCAAATTTCAACTCAACCCTCTCCACATAAACCAAGGCCCTGCCTTTGGCCAAAAATGACCTCACCAAAATATGGGAACTTCAAAATCAATCTCACAATCTGAGAACAAAAATTTTGCAATGAAAATGAAATGCTTCACCTTTCACCAGCACATCACAAAGAATACTCATAAACCTTTTCACTGACCTATTTGCCATTATCAATCTCATTGCTATCGGTTTAGGAGTTCCCAAGCCCAATTGATTGTATATTTCTAGAGGCATAAGGTTGATGCTGGCCCCATGATCACACAAAGCTTTGACAAAATAAAATGCACAAATTGTACAAGGTATGGGGAACTCATCTAGATCTCTTTTAATTTAGACCATGGACCTAGTAGCAATGGCACTAAAATGGTGAAAATTATCTGCACATTCCGAACTCACTGTTCTTTTCTTTGTAACCAAATCCTTCATGAACTTTCCATAACCTGGCATTTGGTCCAAAGCTTCTACCAATGGAATATTTACCGAAAGTGGGCAAATCATAGAAATGAACTTTAAAGCTTGCCATATTTATCTTTCCTCTTAAGCTTCTGTTGAAATGGAGATGGTGGCCTGAGAATTAACTGTAAAGGATGTGATATATGTATTCCTAGGTCCTCTATTCACCTTGTCCCTTTAATTGCATCAGGACTAACCTCAATCTCTTTCAGGTTCTTAAGGCTCTACCAAGTGTAATGACTCGATCGGTCATTTTGGAAAGTTTCATAAATTTTTCATTTTGGCCCTTCCAACCTTGACCCCGAGTCTTTTATGTTTCAGATTTGAAGAATGAGTTTGAGATTTGAGTGAAAGGTTGAAATTTTGTAAGTTTGTGATTTTGAAAGGCTAAGTTGCTTAAAAGTGGGTTTCAGAGTCTTTTGGAGTTTCAAGTTTTCGAATAGAATTCCATAGATTCCATTAGTTCTGAAATGTGGAACCAAGTCAATGAGAGATGTCTGTTTAAGATTTGGAGTCTTTATGGGAATTGAGGTCCATAGTTGTGAAATTATGGAAATTGAGCCTTTTCTGTTGACTTTGGTCGATATTCGGGGTTTAGATGCTCAAATCAGAATTCTGAGAGTTTCACTGGATTTGGGGGATGATTTTATGCCTAGGTGAGGCCTTGATTGATTTTTGAGATTTCCCGAGCTTGGTGTAGCATTTTTAAGTATTGAGTTAGTTTCTTGTGGTTTTCACAAATGTTGGGTCAAGGAGACATCAGATGTGTGTTTTGATGGTTCCATTGAGTATGGAACATCGAGTATAATTGATTTGCATTTGTCATTTTTATGCATGGGGTTCCAAATGATTCCTGAGGGTTCTTTCGGTGTTTTGAGAGTTGGTTGATGTTTCTCGTGCTGATGTTCTCACTCTTGGGGAGGGCCTTCGCTTTTGCGATCTCCACTTTAGTGAAGACCGGCTCGTAAAAGCGAGACAAAACTTTTGGGCAGGGTTCGCTTAAGTGGACTAGGGCTCGCTTTATCGAAGGTCACTTAAGTAGTCGCAAAAGCGAGACCCCCCAATTTTTGTGGGGTTCTCTTAAGCAAACCTATGGTCGCTTAAGTGAGATTAGAGGAGGTTTTGACCTGCAAATTTTGGGGTTTGAACCCCATTTCCATTTTCAAGATTGAGAAACCCTTGATGGTGATTTTTTAAAGGATTTCTTATGCTAAATCGTTTGGGTAAGCTTTAATGATCCTAAAACTTCATTTTCCTTTGATTATTTATGAATTCTAGCATCAAAATTTGGGATTTTGATCGGCAAATGTCAAAGTTTTTCAAGAACTCATGTTCTAAACTAAATAGGATAGTGTGCACTAATTTTAATACTTTTTCAAAATTTTCACGATTGAGTTTCCAAAGCCTTGTACATCATTTTCATGTAATAATTTTTTTATCCAAACATTCTTTTTGAAATTTTGTTTTGAGTTGATTGACCCATTTTTCAAGGAGATTGATGTGGGTATCATATTTTCCAGAAAAATTATTGTGAATACTTGCTTGTATATAGATTGTGTGGCTTCAAAAGTGATTCAGAAGGGGAAGATGTCACGACCCAGGGGTACACCCTATATGTAACATGGCTTATACAACCCCGAGGAACCCCATACAAGCCACTTAGCATTCATAACATAAGACCTAGAACAAAAGAAGTAAACAACATTTCAAGTCCAATAGTTTTATTGAATAAAAGCAGAAGTCTAAAACACTTGTCTCATTAGCCATCTAATACAATAGAATGAACTTGCTCCTAGCCCATACATAATGTCCAAAACAAGACTATAAGAAAGAAACTGAAACAATGAAAGTACGTCCTCGAAGCATGATGACACACCAAAGCTCGGGAACCTCGAAATAAACCACTAGCCACAACTGAGAAACCTGACTGTCACAACCCAAGCCTAGGGCCTAGACGTGCCCGGCGAATGGGGAACCCGAAGGAACCCCAAACAAGCCTCATAGCATATCAATACACATCCTTGGTCGCGGAAGCAATTAAAATGACCATAAGCGATAAGCATAATCAAGGGGAAATCGGGACTAAGGGAGCAAGAGAAAAAGAGAATGATACATAAATACCATAGATGAGTCAAGCTCAAGCATAATACA
>JAJOOR010029506.1:0-18514 GCA_036250505.1 Solanum acaule
TAGATGTAATTGTGAGTGGTTGGCTGATTGAGTGGTTATAAACCCTCATTTTAGGGACTCATAATCTGTTAAGAACGACCCTAAGTTAGGAACGACTTAGAGATTATTCATATATATTGTTTATAGCTAAATTGCTCACCTTTAGCCTATTCAATTGTTGGTTGTCGCCCTTGGGGCTATTGTGGTTAGTTGTTGAGCTATGAACTGCCTATGGGGGCTATGATGTTGTCTAATAGGACTATGTTATTTCCAAAGAGGGATATGTGTTGCCCACGGGGCTATATTGATGCCAAAGAGTGTTATGTGTTGCCTACGGGGCTATTTTAACGCCAAAGAGGGCAATGTGTTGCCTACATGGATATGTTGATGCAAAAGGGGGCTATGTGCAGCCCATAGAGTTATGACGTTGCCTAAGAGGGCTATGTGCTGCCTATGGGGCTATATCGTTGCCAAAACAGGCTATGTGACTTCTTACAAAGACAAGGGGCTACCGATAAGGTTATGTGGATTGATTTGGCACCTTCTGGGCTTATGGGGGCCTAAGTAGGTGGTATGTTGTTTGTACCTACCGGGCTTATGGGGGCTTGGTTAGGTTGATGTTTGATCATTATTGTATTTTATTAGATTCAGTAGTAAGTTGGCATGGTTATCTAAATTTGATTTCCTTACCTGATTGTTTTTGGTATATTATAATACTTGCTCAATTAGTCTACAGCCTTTCATACTCTGTACATTATTTTGTACTGACGCCCCATTTCTTGGGGCACTGCATTCATGCATGCAGGTCCTGAGAGACGACCGAGTAGACCTCCTCAGTAGCAGGATTGACTTCTATCCAGTTGGCTAGCCCCTTTCCTCCGGAGCTTCCAGAGTTGGGAGGTTTGTTACCTTTTGTTGTATATATCTTTATGGGTAGGCTAGGGTCCTATCCCGCTAATCTTTACTACTCTATGAGGCTTGCAGACTAGTGTATGGGGTGTACAGCTAGGTTATGGCCATATTGGCCTAGATTTGTTGGTTTGCTGAAGCTTGTGAGCTGTTTGATGTATTGTCTTGATATATACCTGCTTCCAGTTTTTGTATAGATATCATGGTGGCCTCGACGGCCCAGTCATGACTTCTGTGCTAGTTGGTTATTTCTTTATATGAACTCTTGGGAGTAGCTGTTTCTTTTATATAAATGTTGACAGGGGCCTTACCGGCCAAGGGCTTAGTTTTAAGCCGGATATACTAGTTTGTTTTCTTGATTGTGTGTGTCTGCCAAGCGCTAGTAGCAAATGGTTCAGTAGGGTTGGCTCGGGCCTGAGTTTTGGCATTAGGATCCAGTTGCGCCCCTTGAGTTTGAGGAGTGATAGAAACCCCCTTTTTGTCTCGAATTTAAGTGAGACGACATTTGACCCATTTGGGTATCCAGCTGTTTGATTGATACTGAATGGGAGGTAACTGTCTAGCTAAGGGTCGACACATCTTCTTTCATCTCTTTGAAGATCTTGTCTAACCCCTCAACTTTGTTGAGGATATGAGAAAGCATATCCTCAGACCTACCACCCTCTGAATCCTTTGGCTTTTGGCGCTCGTGGGGAGGCACATACCTATCCTTCTCCCCATCCTTCCTATTAGGATTACGGTCTCTCCATTCATGCTCTTTCCAACCTTCATCTCTAGCCCAACCTTGGTTACCACCCTGCCTTGGGTAGTTTGAACGATAACCACCGCCTTGGTTGGCTAGAAAGTTCACCTCTTCATTGTACGAAGCATCAAACTTTACCTCTTCCGAATTTGCACACCCGATACCCACATCATTGACACCCCGAGCACCAGCTCCCATTACATTTTTGGACAAAATGTCAAGTTGTGTCATAATCTTGGCCATGTTTTGGTCCCTCTCTTGATCGTTTTCCATCTACTCCTTGGTCAATTTGAATGTAAAAGGGGAGACTTGATCTTCACAGGTGTACTAAGCCCGATTTATCGTGGTCATGCCATCCAATAGCTGAGCTGCTATCACGTAAGGTTGTTGCATCAAACCTCCTGGAGAAAGTTGGTCAGCAACGGCCTTGTTCACCAAGTCTAGGCTCCGGTAGAAATATTGCAGCAATACGTTGTCAGGCGAGCCATGAGTTTGGCATTGGAGCACCAACTTCTTGAATCGTAGCCAAGTCTCATGAATTGGCTCGCCCTCCAAACGCTTAAAGCTTTGGATATTGTCCCGAAGAGTCATCATCTTCGAGGGAGGGAAAAATTGCACATTAAATGCGGTGACCAACTCCTCCCACGAAGTGATTGAGTCGTGTGGCAATTCAGCTAGCCACTTGCATGCTTCTCCTATCAAAGAGAATGGGACAACCGTAAACGAACAGACTCTTGGTATATATTTTTGAAAGAGAATGGTCCACACACATCCACGAAATTTTGAATGTGCTCATGAGGGTCTTCATGAGTCAATCCACTGAATAGCCCTTTTAGTTGCATGAGTTGCAACATAGTACTCGTAATGTGAAATACAGCATTCCCTTCGGCCGGAGGCAAGCAAATGGCACCAATACCGCCCATGAGATGGTGGTTATTAGCATGAGGCTCATTTACATCGTTAAGGTTTCTGATGTCGTCTTGATGGCCTATTTGGCTATCATTGCTGCCGTTTACACTCATACTTCCTGAAATATTCACACAAACAAACAAAACTAAACTAAAAATTAAATAAGTAAACTACGACTAACAAAGGCACAATTTGACTCTACTAATCATTCTCAAGTAATACCAATCCTCGGCAGCGGCGCCATTTTTTATGTTTGCGTAATCAAGACACAACTTCCAATTCAAGTGTCTACGATCGGACAATAGTATTATAACCCAACCGAATAGGTTGGGGTCAAGTCCCAAGGGAGTGGTTTCTGAGATTTAAGAGTTAAGTGTGAACATGCTAGAGTCAACCATAGCTAAAAACATTATCGAGTAAAAACATGATAAATTGAGGGTTTGACACAAATGTCAATTATCAATGAGGGGTTTGTATTCAGTTAATGAACAAAAACATCGAAAACAAAAAGATGTGAATATAGGAGATGGGATTCTTGGGACGTGACAGGAATACGGGATAAACTACACAATCAGGTAAATGCTATTGATAATCAATTGTTGAACATTTGTAACTAGGCTAGACTTTAGTGGGGGTAAATTCTCTCTCGAGCAACTTACCTCGAATCAACTCGGTTTCTCTCGAACACCGAGTTGCCACTTTAAGCACAGCCTCCGTCTTATCCCATTCACTCTCTCGACCTGAATGTGTGGGAAAAGGCCTAGGATTCACTCTCTCGAGCTGAACCCATGACGACCCAATAACCACCGGCTATCGATTTAGTAGTCTTAGTTTTAAAACCTCTCTCTCGAGCAAGCCAAAAATACTAAGATGAAATCGTATTTGCAACTACAATCTAATTAAGTTCAAACACAACTACTAAACGAAATCACATTTAAACAGCAAATAGACTAACAATAAGCAATACCCAATAGGAAATTTAACCCATATTCACAAAATCACACCCAAAAATTGGGGTTTTAGCTAGACATAGAAAAAAGGATGAAAATGACACCAAATCGAAATAACACCAACTAGGTATGATTTATATTCACTTCAATCGACTCCAAGATGAAAAATCTTCAACACCCACTTCCAATTTCTAGGACTTGGAAGTCTTCAAATCTTCAAAAGCTAAGAAAAATATTCTCTACTTGAAAACATAGAAAATAAAAATGTTGTATCTAAAATTGCATACTAAGATAAAAATTCAAACTAGTATTTATAGTTGTCTAAAAATGTGTTGCGAAGGGTCACTCGACGCAATAGTCGAGATCGCCGATGCACTCGACGATCCGCCCTTTGGTCTGCTTCATCACCTTTCAGCTCTTACCTTCAACATCTTCGCGTTCTGGATCATTAGGCGATTTAGTACAGCTTCGCGGAACTGTTCAGCAACACGCCGACTGCTCCTTTTCATCGCCGACTTGATCTCTTCCTTCAGGGCTCAACACACTGGAACTTTGGACGAAGTTAAGGCCATTCGGCGACTCGTTGAATACATTAGGCGATCCTCAAGTAAGCAGTTAAACAAATAGCCAAATAAGTTAATCTTAAGGTTAGAACCCATTCAAGTCCCCAGCAGAGTCGTTATTCTGTTTTAT
Organism: Solanum acaule; assembly: GCA_036250505.1. Taxonomy (NCBI): domain Eukaryota; kingdom Viridiplantae; phylum Streptophyta; class Magnoliopsida; order Solanales; family Solanaceae; genus Solanum; species Solanum acaule. The sequence continues at coordinate 4,183 of JAJOOR010029506.1, forward strand.
TTAAAAACAAGTTTTAAGAGTCGCCACTTAACTTTTAAAGAAAAAATAAGGAAACTAGTTTTTCAAAAGATTAAAATAGAAAATCTAATGAAAATATAAAAGGGGTTCGGGGTTCATATTAACATTTTGGGAAGGGTTTGAAAGCACCCGAAAAGCCCTCTAAAATGCGGTTATCTGATAATTAACTATATTGGCTAATTTGTTTAAAAGAAAATAGGCATTCTTGATTAAATAGAGTAAGTAAAATTATTTACTTAATTTTAAATAGTGAATTCAAAATGGTTATCTTTTGGGGAATTGATTAGGAAGAACCTTAAAATTAAACAAACACACTAGCATGCAAAGTCAATTAAATAACGAAAGAGAGAAAATTAGGGCCCAAGTCCGGTTTCTGTTCGCCTGGGCCGGTACTTGGGCCTAATCCTGTTTTAGAGCCTTTGGCCCAACACTTGATACCTATCCTAGAGATTTGATTTTTATTAGGCCTTAGGCCCAATTCCACCAGTCCTAGAATCTAACAAGATAATAGCAAATAAGTGGGCTTAGGCCTAAAAGTAACAAAATACAACTTCTGAAATTAAGAGTGGGCTTAGGCCCAAAAGTAACAAAATACATCTTCTGAAATTAAGAGTGGGCCTTTGGCCCAATCTTTTCAATTTTTCGATCTGTTGCATATTCTTTCAACTTCGGGACCTGTTCATCGATTTGTCGGGTGGCTGACTGACTTGAAAAGGATTTTTGAAGACTTCGTGGCCCCCTTTGAAATGCAAAGATAGAGTCTGTGAGGACTTGGGCAGATTCACATGCATCACAAAGAAAGAAAGGCAAAGGATTAATATGCAATCTAATCAAAATGAACAATAAAAGGAGTATGCCAAATTATAGAAATATATGCACTGACTCAAAAAATATTAACAAGTAATCCCATAAGAGGAGATCATAGAGATATGCCGGAAATTAATAAATCTTAAAAGAAATGACTAAGAAAAGCCATGACTATTCCATACAAACATGAAACATGCTTTTTAAAGATGACAGATTACAACTTCAGGGGGAAGACTTCAGTTAGGCTTAATATAAAATAAAAAAAAGGAATTCAAATTCTTAAACCAGAACAATGTCCATTTCGAAATGCATACTACCAGGATAAAAAAAACAGACTAATATGCTATCTCATATATATACTAAACTATTTAGAAACCTAAACAAGTAACACAAAGATGTATCAAGCAAGAAATTAAACCAAGATGAGCATAATAAGAAGTAGAAACTCAACAAGACACAAAAAGGGAATTAATCGGCTCGTGACCTAGAAAAAAGACTACAGTATGAAATTCAAGCTTAAGCTATGAGAAGGTCACAATCATATTTTAATCAAAGAAGAGAAAATCTAATCACATTGTTACAATAAACATGGGGCTTAATTAGATGGACATGAGGGGGTTCCGGATTAAGCAAAATAGCAATCAGAATGTATCCTTAAGTCAGAGAGAAAATAAGCATGTATCCTAAGTCATTTAGACAAACAACAATATTATAGACTCCATTGGAACGAAATAGACACTTCAACATGATAGCTAACTTGAAAAAATTCTCTTAGACTCGTACTAAAAACAACACTCACAAGCGCACATCTTAAGCTTCAAAATGATTAAGATATACTCAACTTAAAACTAAACAGTCCACCATTCATCATCAATAATAAATCAAAAGGAAAGAATCTAGACATTTACAAAAAGGGAAGAAAAGAAATTGACAGAGAAATTTTCATTTACAAACAGAGCACCAGATAAAACGAGTTCGAATTAAAAAAGGCATTTTACCTTTTCTGGGGCAGCGACCTGGGATGACGAGACTTTGAGAGCGATTCCACCACCATAAGTCAGACTCCAACAAACTCTCGTGAACAGTGAGCAAGAAGAAACCAAAAAAAGAAACTAGACTCTAAGTATATGTATTTTCCTAATCTATTTCGTATGTCTTTCTGGGTATGTAAACATTACCTATATACTGTTCTAGCCTATATTTCCTGTGTTTCTTTCCCAGCTCCCTCTAACCTCTTAAACGAAAGGAATGAGAGGGGTTTAAATAGGGGAGATTTTTTTGGGGCAAAAAGAGGGGGAAAACCAAGTAGATATTTGGATTGAAATTCCAAATTCAAAATTTGAAATCCTTGGGAAAGGATAAGGTTGGCCAGCTATCAGTTGTACGAATTACCAACGGATATGAGACGAGGGCTGCTCGATTTCTTGACAAGGACGATCGAAGCATGGGATTTCAACAACTGGATGATTCGTGTACAGAGAGGACACGTCATTGCTGGACTCGGGTCGCTGGATTCGCTGGTTGGAGCGTTTTTGGGCTGTGCTGGATCGCGTATGGTCGCGTTTATGGGTTTGTTATTGCAAGGAAAAAGAACAGTACATGATCGGTTTTGATGTGTTTGGTATTTGGTATTGTTGGGCTGGGTTTTGGGAATTGGGTCGGATAAGCTGAAGAAAGAATGGGCTGGAATTGAGTGAATTGGAATGTTGGGCTAAGATTTTGGGAATGGGTCCACTGAATTGTGAATATAGCCAAATTGAAATTACTTAGCAAACTCGACTAACGATTAAGTAAGACGAATTAACATAATTAACCAACGAGCTTCCTAATCTTAACGAAATAAAATAGTTAACTCAAATGTAAACTAATGATTCAAAATTATAACCATAATCTAAACTAAACTAATTTAATAAAATACTTACTAAAATTAACATATTTTTTAGATGATTTTCGAAATATTTATAAAATATACTAATTATATACAAAATTATATAAAACATATATATTACTTAAAAATTATAAAAATGATAAAATTAATTAAAAATAACTGGGTATGATTTATATTCACTTCAATCGAGTCTAAGATGAAGAATCTTCAACACCCACTTCCAATTTCTTGGACTTGGAAGTCTTCAAATCTTCAAAAGCTAAGCAAAATATTCTCTACTTGAAAACTTAGAAAATAAAAATGTTGTATCTGAAATTGCATACTAAGATAAAAATTCAAACTAGTATTTATAGTTGTCTAAAAATGTGTTGCGAAGGGTCAGTCGGCGCAGTTAGTCGAGATCGCCGATGCACTCGGCGATCCGCTTTTTGACCTGCTTCATCGCCTTTCAGCTCTTGCCTTCAGCATCTTCGCGTTCTGGATCATTCGGCGATTTAGTACTGCTTCGCGGAAGTGTTCGGCGACATACTGACTACTCCTTTTCATAGCCGACTTGATCTTTTCCTTCAGGGCTCAGCACACTGGAACTTTGGGCGAAGTTAAGGCCATTCGGCGACTCGCCGAATGCATTAGGCGATCCTCAGGCCTTCTTTTCTTCGTCTTTTCAGTCATTTTATTCCTTTTTGCCAAGTAGTGTCCATGCTTTGCCTCAAACTCCAAATACCTGAAACTTAAGGATTTACATCATTTATTGAGACAAAATGTGCATTTGAGGACACTAATTCTATTAAAATGATGCCCTAAATGAGTTCAAATTGTGGACTCATCAATAGTATTAAGCTAGAATATTTAGGAAAAGACCCAAAAGCCCCTACAAAGATAATTGTTGACACCATAGACGGTGACGAACTACGGTCCGTGGTTCCACCAATGGACCGTCCTGTTCGTCCGTCATTTGGTGTCAGAGACTCAAACATCACGACCTCCAATGACGGGACCCACCCACGGGTCGTGGTCCAATCGACGGTCCGTGGGTCCCAACTGTGGTCCTCAACTTTCAACCTCAAAATCTCTCTAAGTGTGGGACTCACCAATGAAACCTATTTACGGTTCATGCATTGAATGACAGACCATCCTGATGAAATGTTGAAAAAGTGCTGGAACTTGACAATTTGGGGACACTCTCCTGGCCAACCACGGACCTGACCTATGGTCCGTAGGTCGTTCCACGGGTTGTGGATGGCATCGTAGGAACTGGCACCATGTATCTTAAAAACTGAATTTTCATGTCTTCTCAAACCCAAGGTGTTACAGTGACAACAATCAATTCAAAACGAAAATAGTTAGAATAACTGACACTACTTAACTTTTAATCATTAAACTTACTATGAATAAAGCTTCAAAAATCATTATTTTAGTGTAGAATGAAGAGACAATGACATTTTCAATCTCATAAAGAATTGGCATAGACACTCATATACATTAAATAAATAAGATAAATATTCTCACCTTGGGCATTTTGGCTTTCATAAGTAAATTATCAATATTTTTTTCTAAAAACACATATAAGATCTTTAAAATTGTTTATTAAATAATATATTATGTATGTATAATAAAAATTGGACACATGTCGTAAAAAATACTCAAGACAATTTAATATATAAATTGATAGGCACATGTCCTTTTTTAATTGGTCATTTTACAATTAGTTAGTACGCGTAATTATTAATATTAAAACTTATATATATAATTATTTTCATTTCTTTCTTTCTAAAATATTTATTTTCCTCCTCACTTTAAATTTTTTTCTTTTTTATTACTTCTTATATTTTCACTTTTAATTATTTTTTAAAAAATATATGTGTTTATTTTTTTATAAAAAAGAATAATATTTTTTTAAAAGTGTCCTTTAATTTTAATTTTTTAATATTTTTTATTTGATTTTCTTTATTTATTTTGATATCCATACGAAATTAACTTATTTTAAATAAAAGACATTCGAAATCAAATCAAAAGGAAAGAAACAGAAAATAAAAAGAATAAATAATCAATAGGTAAAGAATTAAATTAAATACAAGGCATTTTTTCTAACTTGGTTTAAATACGAGATAAAGAAAATAAGAAGATTTTCTTAAATAAAAAATAAAAAAATATTTACACACGGTGCGGCTCGTTTCATACAACACAACAAACTTTACTGGTTGAAGGTTTCACATCAGCAAAAAATGTGCACCAAAATACAAAAAATGAATTCGAAGATATAATAGGACTCTAATTAAATTAAAAGGCTAACTATAACTACCTAGGTAAGTCTTGAGGAAACTAATAATGAGTCGATACAAGATGTTTGAAATGTACATACTTTCTCAAATATAAAGAACATTAATGAAAAATAGAAGGGGACTCCAAGGTGCTATGAAGTAGTCCGAACAACTCACAACTCACAACGGTAGTTTTCAAGCAACTCCTAGCTCAGCCCTGGGCTCCATTGATACCAACTTAGTATTATGCATCAATTAAGACCCATTTGGTCTTGACGAACCAAGGCCGCAAAAGTAATTAGTAGGAAGTGATTCAGTACAACAGTTGGGCCATCAATATCACGTTAAAGACCAAATTTTGCGCCAAATCCAACACAATACCAAATTTTACCCTAAATTCTATTTTGGTGTAAAATTTAACATCTCAGTGCTCCAATTCAACACCAAATTTTACACCATTTTAGTGTGGGAATAGTGTTGCACCAAATTTGATGTAACCCTATCAACACCTATTCTTTTTTTGATTATTTTGTTATCATTTGACCTGTATAAAACTTTTGGAATAGAGATAAGTGTCAAAAACACACCTAAACTATTCTTTTTTTTTAGTTTGATACCTTCAATATTGAGACTATGAGTTTCATACCTAAACTATCACATATTAATTTGAGAAACACACCTCAATGGTGTGTAAATACACTCTCTTTTATTTGCAAAAACATTGTCACATGACATTCGACATAGATAAGCTATTTCACCTTGACAAAAATCAAATAAACTATTAATATTAGTTAAAAAATAAAGATTAAAGTATTACTATCCAAATAAAATTGTTTTCATAAAAAATAAAATTTTCAAAAGTGCTAACTTCCAACAACCATTCCAGAGCTTCATTTGCAACGCTTGTTTCATCTTGCTTCTTATATGTCTCAACTCTCAACTATGTGGGATAGCAAGAGTTCAAGTAAGGAAGTGCGTTGTGGTTCTTAGAGGATAAAAAATCAAGTCCATTGACTTTTCCCTTCTTGCATAGCTAAAAATATTGATATATGATATCATTGACTTACCACCACCAAAGGTTGAAGCTGTCAGTATCGAGCAGTTCGACTCTTTGTATATATTACAATCAAACCAGATCATGAGTCAGAATAACATCACATTTCACAAATTTGTGTTTATCTAAACTGCTCAGAGAATTCATTTATTGCATAAGCATCTAATAGAACAACTTAATCTTCAAGAGCTCTTGCTCTGTCTATCCTTCTATTTTCGGGGGTCATAGAAAGAGAAAATATTTAAAATATCTACTTCTCTTCATCTCATCTACATCTCATATATGATCCGTTCACAATTAGACTCATGAGTCCAAAGAAATAAGGTAGTAATATGAAAAACTAAAATGAAAGGAAAAAAGGACATGAAATTTGTCTCTTGTGAATTACAAAATAAATATTTATTTCACTTCTAATGAAGGATGTGGAAAGAGAAAAAATATTCAAAAAATTGACGTGAGATTAAATTAGCTCAAAGTATTTGCGGAAGATAGTCACAAGCATTTTAGAGTTCATATATAGAACTAAGCAAAAGCTTTCATTTTTCATCTATTTTATTTGCCAAACCAACAAATCCAATAAGCAAAACATAGATGAGGGTTTTTAAATTGTTAAGCTAAATAACACCACTAAGGAAAATCAAAGATTGTGACTGAACAAAAACGACGAGAGAGAAAAGAATAGATGCAGAAGAATAAGTCTTTTATTAATGCTTCAGGTTACATATATAAGAACCTAGAATGAAAAATAAAAAAATTATAATTTCACACACGACCTAGCAGCTCACTAAATAACTCCTAAATAATAGGAACACATGACTAACAACTAATTGACTAAGTTTTACTTAAAATAAAAGTTGTAAAACTAAATTTACTGTAGCAGATTCCTAACACTCCTCCTTGATTTGGATACTGCAAAATCCAATTTTCTGTCTAAGAAGTTCAAATTTGTTGATCGGTAAAGGCTTAGTAAATAGGTCTACTTGCTAGTTTTTAAACTTGCAGTAGACTAGAGTCACTTCTCCCATTTGCTGCACTTCTCTCGGGAAATAGAACTTGATCTTAAAATTCTTGATCTTCTTGTAAAACATCGGATTCCTTGATATTGCAATAGATGTCTGGTTGTCGACAAAAACGATAGTACTTTCCTTTTGTTCCAAATGTAAATCACACATGATCTTTTAAGTCACAACACTTGGTTTACTGCTCCTGTTGTTGCTAAGAATTCAACTTCTGCAGTGAATTGTGCAACAATTTCCTGTTTCTTAGATGACCATGAAAATAAAATTGAACCTAGGCTGAAACAATCGCCAGAGGTACTTCTCATATCATTTGTGCATCCAGCCCAATCACTATCTGAGAATCCAACTAACTTGAAGTTTGGACATTTCTCAAACTTTATACCTTAGTCAAAAGTACCTTCAATAGATGTTAGTATTCTTTTTGTTGCTCTTAAATGCATTTCTCTTGCACAGTGCATAAAACAAGATAAGAGACTTACAACAAATAGAATATCAGGCCTTGTTGCAGTGAAATACATTAAGCATTCAATCAAGCTTCTATAATACCCTTCATCAATTTTTTCAGCTCCATCTTCATTACAGAGCTTTTCTTTTTTATTCATCGGCATGCTCATCGACTTGAATTCCTCCATTTGAAATTTTTTCAGAATTTCCTTTGTGTATTTTTTCTGGCAAATGAACAATTCACTTTTGCTTTGCTTGATCTCCATTCCAAGAAAATAGGTCATAAGACCAAGATCTATCATTTCAAAATCTTGCATCATTTCTTCTTTAAATTCCTCAACCAACCTTGTATTATTTCTTTTCAGAAGACCATCAAGATAAAACAACATAATAGGGATATACGTTTCTTTATATTTTACATACAAAGTGGATTCAGATAAACTTTTTTCAAAGCCTAAGCTTAACAAATGATCATCTATCCTACTGGACCAAGATATTGGTGCTTGCTTTAGGTAATATAGAGCCTTTTTTTAGTAGATACACTTTGTCTTCATCACCATTATTAACAATTATGATGGTTGCTCGACATATATTTCCTTCTCGAGTGTGCCATTTAAGAAGGTTGATTTGACATCGAGTTGAAACACCTTCCATTCCATTTGTGTTGCTATTTCTAGCAGCAATCTGATTGTGTCTAATCTTGCAAAAGGAGAAAAAGTGTTAGAGTAATCAACACCATAAATTTTTGTGTACCCTTTAACTACAAGCCTCATCTTGTATTTGTAGATGGAACTATCTGTGTTTAGCTTTGTTCTGAAGACCCATCTCACACCAATGACTTTACCAATGACTTTTCTATCTTCAGGTTTGTTGACTAACACCCAAGTTTTAGTTTTCTCAATCATGAATATCTCCTCCTCCGTTGCTTTTTTCCATTTTGAGTCTTGAAGAGCTTCTACTGGTCCAGCAGGTTCATTGATGGCGACATCACATTTCTGATAGATATCTGACACCAATTTTCTCCTATTGACTGGATGATAATCTTCTAGTTCTTGCTGCTGGTGTTATGTTTTTTGCTCTTCAGGAGGGCTAATGTTTGCTTCTAGAGAGCATTTTCCTGAATTATGAGAATTCTTCTTGTCCCACTATTCATACTCACTAAAATGAACATCTCTTGTAATTTTCACCTATCATGTTTGAGGATGATAGACCTTGTAAGCTTTAGAAACTTCACTATAACCCACAAGGATGCCTATAATTGCCTTCTTGTCAAGTTTGTCACGTTTAACCTGCAGATTAAGAACAAAACAAACAAAACCAAACACTTTAAGAAAACTTAGTGAATGCTTGAACCCGTACAAAGATTTAAATGGTAGTTTATCCTTCAAAGAATTCGTTGGAAGTCCATTCTGTATAAAATTGTATTTGCTACCTCTACCCAAAATATCTTAGGCAACTCCTTCTCATGCAATATACATTTGGCCATCTCCATTATCCATCTATTCTTCTTTCATTAACACCATTTTTCTCTGGTGTGTATGGTGTTGTAAGATGATGCACAATATCAGCCTCCTAACATAATGAATCAAATTTCAATGAAGTGTATTCCTTCCCATTATCAGACCTTAAAGCTTGAATCTTACAATTACTTTGATTTTCCACCAATTTCTTGAATTTCCATAATACAGCAGCAACTTTTGACTTAGATTTTAAGAAAAAAATCCCAACACATTCTTGTAAAATCATCAATGAAAAGAACGTAATAGATGTTACCTTGTAGTGATGGAGTTCTTTGAGGCCATGTGATCAGTGTGAACTAGTTGTAGCTTTTGTGAGGCTCTCCAGGTTGATTTAGGAATTGACTTTCTGTGTTGTCTACAATTGCTTCACGATCAGGTAGATTCTCCACCATATTCAACTTTTTCATTTTGACAAGTCCTTCATAATGATAGTGCATGAGTCTCTTATGCCATAACTAAACGACATTTACTTTTGCTGAATACAACATCTGCTCTTCCTCAGATGAATCTAATAAGAAATTTTTTCCTCTCATTTTGACTTTAAACATGAGGGATACTTGATCAAGCAATATTTATCTTCAAAATAAAATCTAAAACCTTTTTCAAACAATTGACCAACACTTAACAAGTTTCAGTCTAAGTTTGGTATATAAAGAATATTTGTTATTTTTTTGTACCTGCTTGTGTCTCAACTTCAATAGTTCTTATTCTTTTGTTGGAATGTGACCACCATGGCCTATTCTAACATTTTCAACTCAAGTAGGCTTCAATTCTTTGAAGAATTCTTTATCATGAATCATGTGACTTGTGTATCTGCTATCAATCGGCCACAACTCCCTTAAAATATCCATTGAATAATATGGTTCAACAAAGAGTTGATCGTCCTCCTATTCATTAACAACACGAGCATCTACATCCTACGGCTGAGTTTTGTTCTTACAAATGATTGATTCATACCTAAATTAATTGCACTTACTGCACTTAGCTTCAAGGCTACTTAGCTTCAAGCCTTCTCCAACACTTGAAAGGTGTGTGTCCAATATTGGTGCAATGCTTACAAGAAGGGTAGTTTCCTTTGAAGCTACATGTTTTGTTTTTGTTGTTGGGTTGTAACACCCTGGAAAGTCTTTAAGCTAAACTAGGGCTAAATGAGATGGTTAACGTCAAGGAAAAAGGGGCAAGGGCATATAATGCATTGAACTAGACAAAGGAAAACATTGAGGCTACCTAGATCCACTTGGTAATAGGCAGTACCATCGCACAAGTGACTTGGCGATTAGCCAAGTGAGCCACCATCGCCTATTGAGCAGCCACTCCCCCCTCCCTTTGGCCTAGCTACTGGAATATTGGGTGAGCTAGGTCGAGACTTGCCAACCCGGTTGACGCATCACCCAAAGACACTCCTCATTGCCTAGTAGGTTGCCTCCATGATGGAGCATTTTAGAAAATTTGGCGGACCAAGGGTCCACTTGGCGAGTCACCAAGTGCCCTTGGCGAGCTAAGTCGAGCAAGTTGGCAACTTTTAAGTGGGAGTCTTAGGGGTCTTTGGTTATTTTCCCTAAATTGAAACTACATTGTTTGACTCTTTCCCTAGTAAAGTATATAAGCTTTTTAGACTCAAAATTCCCCAAATTAAATCATTCTCCCAAGAATCCAAAAAATAAAACCTCCAAAGTTCATCTTCTACACAAAATTTCTCTCTCTAGAACTCATAGAAGAAGAAGAAGAGTAAAATTGGAGCTAGGGGGTGAAAAAAAAGGCTTTTTCACTCCATTTCTTTGGAGAATCGTAACTAAGGTATGGTAGTCCTTCATCCATGGATAATCTTCATCCATGGAGTCCCTCCAAACTGAATTTCAAAACTAGTCATTTCCCCAAAAGTTAGGGTTTGACTTCAATCTTATGGGTTCTTTCCAAAAAAAAAAATTAATGGGTTGATTTATGATGGATTATGATTGAATTGATGATTTATAATGAATTCCCCCAAGAACCCATGAAATCCCCAATTTCCCCAATTTGGATCCTATAATGTGAATTGTTCATTATAGAAGGATAATATGAGATTATGCTTATTATAATTGGGTTACTTGAATTATGTTATCATCCATGTCTAAGGTAGTGATTCTAGATGTGTTGATGGATTATGATTATGATCTAGTTGTTGTTGTGTTGGAATGTTATCCTCATGAACACAGTTGTGTATTAATATGATATGATGTGAAAGGTTTGTCACATGTAGTGATTCTAACGTTGGAAGACTAGTCTCACTTATTGAATCTATGAGTTTTAGTATGAATTATATTGGATGAAGTGTCAAGACATTCTTCCACAAATAAGAACTTAAGTCAAGACTTAATATGTAATCTATGGGAATTAATGCCTAGCACCTAGTGGATTTGAATATGAGATGGAAGCTTATATGATAGTTGAGTCTGGCTTTCCAAGTATATCTCATGAGATGGAAACCTTCTACCTTAGTCGAGTCCGGGTTTCTAGTAGCAATCTCCCTATCCCATAACTATGTACCCACATAGGTCTTTAGCTAGTGGATCCACCTAAGCTAAGAGTATGGTTCTACCTTAGGCAAGTCGAACAACCCCTTTTTGGTGTGGGGTAGACACCGGATTCCATGTTAGCTCACATGGTCTATGTCGGTTAAGGCTTATTCCCACTAGCACAATAATATGAACAAGAGTATGAAATATAGGCTATGGTTACTTAAGGAGTTTTACTTAGTGTGGGTGGGATTATGGGATCCCATACATGCATTGCACAAGTAGGCTTTGAAAGTATCTATGGTATGTTCCTTTAAAGATTTGATTACCTATGAGTTGATTATGCTTATGACTTGTGTTGTACCACTATCTTTAAAATGATGCTTTCACTTAGAATATTGCATACATCCAACTAAAATGTCCTTTTTAGCATGTTTTCAAGGTTTTCATGAATGACTATCATACTTAGTGCATTTTTGTACTAACCCATATTTTTCTACATTTTTCCCAAGTGTAGGGTCCGGTTCTGAAGGTGATCCCCATTATGGCTAAAGCTTGGAATTGATCTTTCTCCTTGCTAGTTGGTGAGTCCTCATGGTTCAAGGACGGATGTTGTAATTTAGTAGTTTCATTCTTGTACTTTCACTTTTGGATTATATTCTTTGGGCTGTGACCCTATTTTGATTCAAGAATTGCAATAAATGGCTAATTGAGACAAGTCTAGACTTTCACTTTCCTTCATGAAACTTTTGGACTTAAATGTGTTTATGCTCTTTATTGTTCTTTACTTATATTATGATATGCTAAGTGGCTTACATGGTTCCTTTCGGGGTTCTATGGGCCATGTTACGTCTAGGGGGTACCCTTGGGTCGTGACAAACTTGGTAATCAAAGCAAAAGGTTTAGAATGATTTTAGGATGATGTCTCATAAGCCACGTCTAATAGAGTTTTGTTCATAAGTGTGAAGCGCGCCACATTTATGAATGGGAGGCTATAAGATGTTTAGGAAATTCCACTTCTTTCATTACTCTTAAGTCGTACCATAGAGTTTAACTCTATAAGGTTTTCCTTCTAATCCTTCTCTTGTGCATTCAGGAAATGAACACATGAAGGGCTAATGCTAGAAGGATGGAAGAGGAGAATGTGAATCAAGAAGCTCCTCCCTAAGCTCCTCAAGCTCCGGTTGATCCTTAGGCTATGTCAAATGAGGAGGTTAGGTCGGCTTTTTGTAGCTCCGGTCAATCCTAATGCGAACTCGGTTGCTTCTATGGTTAGGGATTTTGCTAGAATGAACCCTCCCGAGTTTCATGGCTCCAAAGTGGGAGAGGATCCTAAAAAATTTGTGGAAGAGGTTTATAAGATACTTGACACTATGGGGGTGACTTTGGTAGAGAAAGCGGAGCTAGCCGCTTACCAATTGAAGAGTGTTGCTCAAGTATGGTATGTTCAATGGCAGAACATAAGCTAGTAGGAGTGGGTCCCGGTTGAGTAGGAAACATTCAAATTGGCATTTCTTGGTAGATTCTTTCCCCGAGAGTTGAGGGAAGCTAAGGTGGAGGAATTCATTAACCTTCATCAAGGAGGTATGAGTGTGAAAGAGTATTCCTTAAAATTCAGTCAATTGTCCAAGTATGCTCCATCTTTGGTGTTGGATTCAAGGGATGAGAGGAGTAGGTTTCTAACAGGTGTGTCATACCCGAACCCAATGTGAGGCGGACAAGTACCATATGAACACATGCTTTACAAGTGACGTATGATGAGAAAGTGAACTACTATGCAGATAGATTTACTAATAAGAATCTACATATACAACACATATCGACTAGTTGAACCGATACATGTGACAAGTAAAACTATGAATATATGTGATAGCCTTACAATGTCTACAAAGCCTCTACTGGAATCCATGAATGTACCACTATGAAAATACGCATAGTAAAGACTCGACAAACCCTCGAATCAACCTGGAGCTCACCAACAACCGCTGAGTATCATGTGCTTCTATTAGAGGGATCTACTAGTTGAGTGTATGTACCTGCAACATGAAATGCAGCGTCCCCAATGAGGGACGTCAGTACAAAAGAATTTACTGAATATGTAAGGCACAATACAACCATATGTAAAATCAGAGCTCAGGTGATACCAAATACAATTAGATAAGGATTTGAGACAACCTTTGTTTATACTTATGGAATCCTATATGTTACATTCTTTTCTTTACTTTTCTGTGCATTATAATATTTATAAGACATATGATACAAATGACCAGCTGATTAGTGGTAGAAGAGGATGACCCATGCTAGGCATTTTAACCCCTGGGATGTTGTCCTCATAATTCCACAAATTGGGATCGGCCCATGCTAGGCTTTCGCCCCTGAGTTGCCACCCTTCCATACCAATTGGGATCATCCCATGCTAGGCATTCTCCCCCGAGCTGCCACCCTTTAATCTTTAAGATTGTTGTTTTGATGTCCATAGCTCTTTTGAGATGGTACTTTTGATAATCATAACTCTTTTGAGATTGATGTTTTGGTGGTCATATCTGAAATGACCCAAAAAGTTCTTAAAAATGTGCTTCGAAAGTTACCGGAAACTTGTTTAGCTATATGTAAAAAAATCCATTTCGTTTTTTGAAAATCCGACTTCATATTCTTGTTTAGGGGGTCAAATTGAGAGGGAAATGGGTCTAACCCAAATTTTAGAGCAACCGTATCAAAATCCGAAATTTCCAAGTGAAGCCTTTTTCGAGGGTCTACTTTGGAGGGTCATATCTCCTAGCACAAAAATTATTGGGTGGCCAATAACATATCCATGGAAAGCCCTTT
>JAJOOR010029507.1:0-33469 GCA_036250505.1 Solanum acaule
GGGCGGCCCCCCCAATTTAACCATTTTCTCTTTTATCTTATGTACCTTGTAACTAGTTCTCTTTTGTGATTTTTCTACTTTAGATAAAAGAACTATGCTTTGTTTATTTTAAGTTTGTTAACAAAAACATAAAGAAGCGATAGATAAGAGTTCCAAAGCTTAAACCTTTTTCTTATAAAGTATTTAATAGTGGAACCATAGAATATTTAGAAATAAACACTTGTTCCATAAATTGTTTGGGCTGAAATAATTAGCTGTCATGTGGAAGCTAACAAAGTAAACCTCAAAAGACCACGAGTAAGAAGACAAACTAGAAATATACCATGAGACACAAAGATTTAACATGGTTCGGTCAAGCAACCTACGTCCACAAGAAAGATGAGCAATCCACTATATAAACATAAGAGTAAAAAATATAGAGAGAAATAACCTCACCCAATTCACTCGGAATAAAAAGAGGTTCACACAAGTGATAATGCATCACTTGTGTCTAATAAATTCTCTCCCCTAACAAAAACTCTCAAAACCCCTGGGACTACATTCTGAATGTTGATTAAGTTAGAAGGATTGTGTCACGAGTCAACTTTCCGAGTCATGATGACACATACTTAAACCCACCAGTAGATAAGCCGACCCATCCCCAAAATGACAAGTAGTGAATACATGGGTATAACTAAACAGAAAATAATACTAACTATAAGAAAAGATAAAATGGAAAGCAAACCAAAACTATATACAAAGGAAAGCTTCCCAGAACCTGGAAGTCACGAGTATAGAGCTGTCTAACAAGATAAATGCAAGTCCCAAAAGTGGACCACAATAAGTCATCTCAAAGGCAAAAGACAAGCTAATATATGTACAGAAGGAGAAAGGCTCATCCAGGACGCCAAGTCCTCACCCTCGTCTACGATATACAGAAGCTGCAAAAGACAGCATGAACTATCTGTCACGACTCAAAGTACACCCTAGACATGACATGACATGACATATAGGACCTCGAGAGGCCCTACACAAGCCAATGATCATACATCATACAAGAGTATATAATTTAAAGAGTTGAAAAGGATAGCATTTCATATTTCAAAATAGTTTTTGAATCAAAGCGGAACTCTAACATTTGTCTCAATAAGGTATCTAATACATCATAAGGAAGGTGTTTGGAACGTAACCCATACATCACATACAAATTCTGAAGAATGGAAATGGCATAAAGCTATAAAAGTGACACAGTCCTCAAAGTATGAGGACTCACCAAGTCTTCAAATCTCTAATGCAATCAACTAGCCACAAACGGAAGGATAAGAATCGGCAAGCCCTACATTAGTGAAACAATGTAGGCACAAGTATGCATTAGTACATGGAATGTACTTAGTATGAGGAGAATGCAATAAAACATGAGATGTGATCATAAATGGACATATTCAAAAATGTGAAATACATGACCAAGTTAAGACATAGTAAAATCATTTAAGAGGATTCATAAATCATGAACATGGTGAATGCATCATAAAATTATAAAGAAAGCTTCATAAACCATTAGTAATTAACCTAGTTCATTTTGTGGAAAGCTTATCATTAACCGACATACAGACCATGCAAGCTATAACATGGAATCATTTTCTACCCCACACCGAAAATGGGTGTCCTCACTTGCAAGGTAAGAACCATAGGTCTGAGCTAAAATGGATCCACTAGCTAATGTATGTCTATGCAAATCATCCTATGGTGGCACATAGTTATGGGATAAGTAGAGAGCTACTAGAAACCTGACCTCAAGCTACGGGAGAGCTTCCATCTCAATATGCTCTCGGTGCTAAGCATAAATCCCACAGAATAGTCATTAATCTTATTCATTTTTACCATTCATGGAAAAGTACAATTAAGATACTAATTCAAGCTAGAAACATCATAGGGTAGCTCATTTGACCATGCGCGAGAAAACCTTTCACCATCCATGATTTCTTCATAATAGCTTTTCAATGCCCATAGTCATTCACTTCATGCTACATTTGCCCTACTTCTAATGGATATAGTTTTGAAAGTGTGATCTATAATCATTGATGGCATAACCAGATACCATACTAATCAAGACCTAATTTAGAAAAATTGCCCAAAAGCCATTGAGGAAAAATCTAGATGTCATTCATGACATATGACCAAGTATCATAGAACATATAGATACTTTCATCTATAAGCTTACTTGAGTCATAAACATTGTTTTCATAAGACATATTCATACATTCAAGATTCTTCATAAATTCATGTAAATTATGGCTCATAGTCAAAATTCATAGATCAATGCATTGGTTGACATGGAATTAGTTGAAAAACATGTAATTAAGTCCAAATAATCAAAAATAAGATCATAATAAAGCAATTGAATCCATACAAATAGAACCCATGAGGAATTAAGTGAAAACCTAATCAAATCTTGGAAAATTAAATTTGAGAATTGAAGAAACCTTTGGGGACTCAATTGGTTATTAGAACCCATTGATGAACACCCTACATACCTTGATTTAAGCCCTAAGGAATGATGAAGAAAGGAGATTTGAACGTCAAGAACCCTAGCTTTTTTGCCTTGTTCTAGAGAGAAGATATTTGTAGAAAACCTTGGAGAGAATAGGAATTTGAGAGCATGAATAAGTTGCGAGAAATTTCTCAGGGTCGAGGATATTTATAGGGTTTGGATTTAGGGGTAAAGCGACGTAGTATAGGGTTAA
Source organism: Solanum acaule (assembly GCA_036250505.1). Classification (NCBI taxonomy): domain Eukaryota; kingdom Viridiplantae; phylum Streptophyta; class Magnoliopsida; order Solanales; family Solanaceae; genus Solanum; species Solanum acaule. Next base: position 2,724 of record JAJOOR010029507.1, read on the forward strand.
AACAATTAGGGAAAAGACCCAAAAAGCCCTAGAGAAATAAATGTCGACCACCATCTACTGTTGGACTTACAATTCGTAGGTCCTTCTCGGACCATACTGGTCAACCATAAAAAGTGATCATAGACTCTAGATTTGGCCAACAATCGACAAAACCCATGTAAGGTTCGTAGGTCTATCTACGGACCGTATATGCTAACCGTAGAAACCAACTTTAAGGTTTGAAATTTCACAAAGTCTGGGGGTCACCTACGAGACCTACCTACGACTCGTCGAAGGAACAACGACCCATCCTGTTGAACCGTCAAAAGGGTACTGGGACTTGTTTTGAAAATTTTAATTTCCCCTACCTACAGTGGCCACCTATGGCCCATAGATGGGGGCCATAGATACAGACTTTAGCCTAAATGTTTACTTTCTCCCTTACCAAATTTGAGGTGTTACACGGTCACTACTGGTAGCTAGTACTAGGACATTCATCACGAACAGATGCAGAGTGTAACATAAGTACTAAAACGATGTACTCAGTATACATCATAGGCCGAATGAGCAAGGTAAAAACAATTAGAAATGACAGAATCTAGACATAAACAAAGGTCAGGGGGGATGACAAAAAAAGGAACACAAGCATACCAAAAGTAAATCTAAGTACAACTTAACTAAACCTAACTAGACGCCAAAAAGCCCACAAGGTACACTTATGCGCAAGTTTAAATAAAATCCGAACAGACCCCCGAAAGCCCGATAGGTACACTGAATAGCTAAGTCTACAAAAATGAAGAGTAACCTATATCTTGATCCAAGAACATCAGCTAGACTTCTAGCCCAAGTAACCAATCACTAGTCAACTCCCAGCCCAGCTAGCAAGAGTTACAATAAACCCAACCCGCCCAGCCATATATTCCACTTCTAGGGGCAGAAGTCAGCCAGCTAACAAGAGTGACTCGGAGGCGTTTCTACTCCATAGAGTATCTCAGATATTCAGGCCACCCAGCCCACTCTCAGGGGCGTCAGTCACCTAGCTAGCAAGAGTGCCCAAGGGCGTATTGAATCCGAAGAGGATCTATAGTAGTCTCCAAGCCACCGTGGATCGACGTCCACTCCCGAAGGTATCACAAAAGGCTCCAAACCTAAAGTACTCTAATCTCGAGAAAGCACAGATCCTTCGATAATGCATCAGAGTCGATGAAGTAGGACAAAAGACAGAAGGGCCAACAAGCTGTACAAATGCCTAAATTAAGGCTCATACTATCAAACCCAAGTTTTCTATCCCAGTCTCCAAGGACCTAGTCCATCCGTGCAAGTCGAGACATACCAAAGTCAAAAGGTGCATGGGTCTAAGCCAACTCTAGTCTATCCTAGACTAATGCCAAAACATGTTAAACATAAGTAATCACACAAGTAAATCACATAGCATAGCACAACACACATATAACCCTCTACCAGCATAGTACTACCCTTGGAAAAATAATTGACCCGAAATAATGGTTTCTAAAAGAAAAGCAGGAATAACTAGGTACCGGCCCCAATTCACACTAATCATCATGAATTCACACATTCATGCTAAATCTAATTAGAAAAAAAGGTGTAGCCTACATGTAGGCCAACTGCACGTGCTCCAAATCACAAGGCCAAAGCATTTCCATTTTGAACGGCCTCTGAATACTGCCACACTATCAAATATAGGATCACAACATCAATATAATTTTTTAGATGGAAAAATCAGAGTTCAGACAGAGGAAAGATAGCAAAAATACCAAAAGGTTCCAAGACTAGTCACAACCAAGACTTCAATAGAGGGACAGGTTGGTCGGCCACTCGCCAACGCGTACTCCCAGGGCTTCAGTCGTTTACAATCGCGAGGCCAGGCGTGGGAATGACAGGCCTCAACTAATAGCAAAGGGATAGGGTCTCCAAACTTTGACAGGGTGCCCAAGATTAATCTGGAACCCCGGGCATGCAAAACAACTATGCTACCCCATGGGAAATGACATTCCACACTTAACTGACCATCAAAACTCCTATTCGAGGTTGTTTTAGCAAAAAGTGGGGCTTACACCCAATTTTAATTTTAACCCAAAATCCACGAGGGGCCTCGGAATAAGCCTAGAAACCTCGGGACCTAAGCAAAGGATTGTTCTAGACCAAAATCAACATTTTAGAGCTAACCATGCTGATGGAATTCTCATTAGAGCTCATTTACCCAGAATACTGACTAAAGTCAAACTTGGGCCTCAACTTGAAAATTAAAATGACTAATCGCACAGACTCACACTGAAAGCCTCAGGAGTCATGACGACTATGTTACTAGCCTAAAATGACCCTTTTGGACCTAATTGACTCATCAAAATTTGATTCTGAGGTTATCTTCCTGAACATTTGATCAAAAATGACCGTTCAAGATTTAAAAGCTCCCAAAAAACTAAAATTTGCATAAAAATAAAATGAACGACCAGGCGACCAAACTGTCAGTCCCAGCAAGTCATAAATGACTTGGGCTCACTACATGAAAGCTTTAAGTAAAAAATTGGAGGCATAAATACAAAAAAAACTAGAGGTCATAACAGCATCCACTACTAAAAAGGACTTTCGTCCATGAAATTAAGAGTCATGATGTACATGAAGGTTCAAACAAGCTAGGAAACTGCTCCCGCATATCATGCTCGATCTCTGAGGTAGCCTCCTCAACTAGATGATGTCTCAAATGGACCTTAACCAAGAGAATGACTCTCGAACACGATCGTCGAACATCTTTATCGATAATGGCAACTGTCTCCTCCACGAAGGTCAAGAGATCATCTAACTCTATTGTATCATACTGAAGCACATGTTACTCATCGAAAACATACCAGCACAACATCGATACATGAAAGACTGGGTGGATAGTATAGAACATCGAAGGCAAAGCTAACTCATAAGAAACCTCTACAGCTGTACAATGGATCTCAAAAGGCCCAATATACCTGGGGCTAAGCAAGCCCCACCTCCAAAATCTCATCACACCCCTCATGGGAGACACATGGAGGAAAAATCAATCACCAACTAAAAACCTCAAAGGTCATCGATTACGATTGACATAACTCCTATGCCTGCTCTGAATTTTCTGAAGTCTATCCTGAATCACCCTCACCTGCCTCAAAACCTCCTGAATTAGGTCTGCAATATGAGGTCTAGGCTTTGTATACTCAAACCAACCAACCGTAGAAAGAAGATGCCTACCATATAAGGCCTCAAATGGGGATATCTGGATCCTAGAGTAGTAGTTATTATTGTATGCAAACTCCACCAAAGGTAAGAACTGGTCCCACTGACCTCCGAAATCCAAACTCCAAGACGCAAGCCCGAAACATGTCCTCAAGGACCTGAATAGTATTCTTCATCTGACCATCAGTCTATGGGTAGAAGGTTGTGCTAAGGTTAACATTAGTTCCTAACTCATTCATGTTCTGTGAACTTATAGCACATTTGACGCCCAAAACAAAGGATTAGTGCAAGAAGCCAAGCATGTTTTATGTGGATATGATGATTCTATTGCTGATATACAGGTAAAATACTTTGAATTAAGTGATAGAAGGAAAGAGCTAAAAGTGCAGTGTGTAACACTTTACGATAGGTTATACGAGCCATGGTGTTGTGTACACAGTGTGAAGATTCTCGTGGAAATGGCCTGGAAGGAACAAAGTTGAAGTATGGTAACAAGAGACCCTAGACGGGCCATGGTGATTTGAAAGGTCCGTATAGTAGCTCGTGAAGAAGCAACAATTGAAGTTTACAATATCTGTCTAAGTGTTGATTTGCAAGAGGTTTGACAAGGCCGTGAAATGCTTCACGGACCGTTCAGCCTACTCGTACTGTGTCGATGGTTATATCTCCTTCTTCATGTAGGAATCTTTTCTAAGACTATTTTTATTCATTAGGGTTTATTTTTATATTATTATCGATACTTTGAGGCAACTTCTTGCTGGAGAAATGATAGTTTCCTTTTTCATACACTTGGTTGGATACTTTTAATCAGTGTGTTTTTTATCTTGATTTAGTGCTCATAATCAAGAAGCTTTTGGTTGTCATTTATTGTAAGTTTACTTTGTTATTCTTTTATCAATGTCTACTTCTTATTTCATTGAGAATATGAGCGACTAAACACTACAACTAGGATTGTGGGAACCATGACTAATATATAACACTAGAATCGAAAACGAATAACTTTTGATTGTTGATATCATATGTCGTTTATACTTTCATATTTAATACTTTCTAATGAGTGCACACATTAGAACATGCATGTATTCAATACTTATTCAAGAGATAAGTACTGATTAGTAAAATCTAGAAACAAAATCTATCAACTTCTTTTAAGGACTTGAGCTCGAGATAGAATAGTCTTCTTAACAAGTATGCAAGAGTCAACTCCAAAACACTCTATGACCGAGAGGAGAATAGTGATATTCATCTAATAGGGCTGAAAAGTTTTAGATGTACATAGCTTGCTATGAACGTATGAAATTTTCATGAAATCATTATTTGTGCAAGAATTCAAGTTGTAAGTCTAAAGGTCATAAGGAACACAATCCTAGTTTACTTTAATCAAACATCAAACCTTTGAACATTCATCTGATACTGTTAAAATTCACTTTTAACAAAAACTAGTTACTTGAATACAAAACAACCAAATATTTACGTTTTGCAATTTAGTTTTTTGGAAATATTTACTGCAACTAAATATAAGCACTATTAAGGTTATTTCTACTGTAAATTCCTTGTGGGATCAACCTCAAATCTAGTTGAGTTGTATAATTGACTTTGACTATTTATACTTCTTAATTGAGGTGTAAGTTTGGATGTATCAAATTTTGGCACCGCTGCTGGGGAATTTCGGTTTAGAAATACTCTTCTAGCAATTACTTCAGTTGTAGTTGTATTTCCTAATTTTAATTCTTATTTCTTGTATGTGTCATCTACATATGATTTGGATAGTGCATGCCAAATACTAGAAGTAACGGAGCACTTTGATTCATTGCGAGCCTGAATTGAAATGAACTATTAGGAGGAAGGTGAATGCACAAGAACTTGAATCCCAGAGAACATAGGCTGCTCAAGCCCTAGCAAAGGGTCCTCATAATAATGCCAATGACCCAAACAAGGTGAATGTTGAGGATGAAGAGGAGGAAAAGTTAGCTCCTCCTCAACAACAACCACTAGCTCCAAGAAGTCATTGCCAACAACTAGCGCATTCGGCGTTTGAAGATGATGATTTAGAATTGGAGGGACTTGGAGCTACTAGAGCTATAATACTCCCAGCACTGCCACCAACAGTAAAATTTACCATCACTAGAACCAAGATTCAATTGTTAAACATGAAGGGTTTTTTTAGAGGTACAATTAGTGAGGATGTGAATCAACACTTCATGAACTTCCTCGCTACTTGAAAATCGGCTGAGATTCTTGGAGTCAGTGAAACTGTGATGAGCCTGAGCTTGTTTCCATTGTCTCTAACTGCGGAGGCAAGAATTTGGCTAAATGAGTTGCCACATGACTCAATTAGAACTTGGGTAGAACTGAGGGAAGAGTACATGTAGAGGTTTTCCCCAAAAGAGAAAGAGATGCAAATGAAAGATGAGATAGGCTCTCACAAGCAACTACTAGGTAAAGCGTTGCATGACACATGGTGGAGATTTAGCCAAAAGCTAAAGAAGTTCCCAAATCATGGCCTCACAGTCAGGCACTTGAAATGGGCATTTTATAGGTCATTGAATTTTGTGACCAAACTAGTAGTGGATGCAGTGTGTGGTGGATCCATTGTGAGGAAACCTTTTCGTGAAATCATGGTTGTCATGGATAAGGTATAGAATAATAACAAAGCTTGGCACACAAGATATGTAGAAATTAAAGATCTTGGGTTCACATTTGAACTTTCAAATGAACAGATAAAAAGAGAGGAAGAACGGGATCAAGACATGTCTCATATGAAAACCCAGATGGACATCCTCATAAAGCATCTCCTAGCTGGTTCGGAAAAGGTAAATGTAGTAGGTGGTTCAAGAATTTATGAAGACCAGGATGGTGACTTTGAACAGGCTAAGTACTTGAGCAACCAGGGGGTTTCAAGAATTAAAAGTTGGGAAACCAAGGTTATCATTCTAGAAATCAAGGTAGGAACTATGAGCAAGATGGTTAATATGACAGACCCAGAAATAAAGATCAAGGAAATTGGAAAAGCAAAGATGGGTTCAAGAATGAGAGAAGTGGTGTGTATGTTCCTCCAAGTAACAAAGATAGAACATGTAGTAGGTCTAGTGGGTCCATGATGGAAGACATGCTAACAAAGGTGTTACAGAGAGTTTAATCTACAAATGTGGGAGTAAAAGAGTTAGAGAATGACTTCTCCAACATGAGTCATCTTGTGGACTCATATACAACTTACATCACGCAGTTAGAAAACAAGTTGGGGCAACACTCTACCTCATTTAACCAAAGAAAAAATGGCATGCTACCTAGTGATACTATTCAAAATGCAAAGAAGGATGGGCAATGCATGGCTATCACCACTAGGAGTCGTAAATCACTGCCAGAGCATATACCTGAAAGCATTAAGCAAGAACAAAGTGTGGATAGAGATGCTAAAAAAAAGGTAAGTGAATAAGTTTTAGAAGATTTAGAGGCAACTAGAGGGATAAGGAGATCTACATGAGCCACTAAAAGGGCAAACAAAACAAAAGAGTCTACAGTAGAGGAATCACAACCTTTACAACAGATTCCCAGACCTCCTACTCCATTCCTAGTGAGGAAGAAAAATGGGCGAATTTGAGTTTGTGCTGACTTCAGGGATCTCAATAATGCATGCCCATTGGTAAATTTGAGTTTGTGTTGACTTCAGGGATCTCAATAATGCATGCCCCAAGGACGAATTTCCACTTCTATCCCTGAGCTTATGATTGATGCCACTACTAGGTATGAGGTGATGTATTTTATGGAGGTTCATCCGACTACAATCAGATCCGCATGTGACCAAAGGATGAAGAGATGACAGCATTCCGCACTCCTAAAGGTATTTATTGCTACAAAGTGATGCCTTTTGGTTTGAAGAACGCTGGAGCAACATACCAAAAAGCTATGCAAAACATGTTTGATAACATTATTCACAAAAATTTTGAATGTAATGTTGATGATTTAGTAGTGAAATCAAGGAAAAAAGAGTGATCACTTGCAAGACTTGAGGATGGTGCTTGAGCTACTACGAAGGTATCAACTTAGAATGAATCCTTTGAAATGTGCATTTGGAGTTACCTCTGGAAAATTCCTTGGTTTCATTGTATGACATCAAGGAATAGAAGATCAAGTAAAAATAGATGTAATTCTGAAGATGATCGAGCCAAGAAATATTCATGAATTGATGAGTCTGCAAGGGAGGCTAGCATATCTTATTAGATTCATCTCGAATCTAGAAGGAAAGTGTCAACCATTCAGTCGTCTTATGAAAAAGGGTGATCTTTCTGTATGGGACCAAGCCTTTTTCGGTCAAGTTATCAAAGGTTTACAAGAAATCAAGGTTGGACAAAAAATAATGAAGGAAGTTGGTATGAAAAGGATTGTAAATATGCCAAGTATATGTCGCCTTTCGACTTACATGATCCGGTGAGCACTCCAACCGATGATTTGTGGACCAAAATTCTTGACAAAGTGGAGGGATCCGATATGATTATACAAGAAATGAAGAGTGACATTTCAGCATTGTCCACTAGTGTAACCTCACACTCATCATGCATTAAGTTACTTGAAAAGAAGATGGATCAGCTGGCTAACATTGTATATGCGAACCCCCATGAAAATTTGGTGACTCGTGCAAATGATAATTCAAAGGTTGTTATCCAAGTTTCAGCCATAGTCACTAGATGTGGAAATACATTGAAAGATAGACCAAGGCCCTATACTATAGATGCTCAAAGTGTGGTTGTCGATGATGAACCGCCTAAGGTGGTGGGTGAGATCCAAACAAAAGGGGTTGAAAGTGAGCCTAAGTTGAATGTCAAGGAAGGTGATATTGTAGCCCCAACCACATTGCCTCAAATCAAGATAACTCCTCCTTTTCTTCAAAGATTGAGGAAGAAAATTGACAATGGAAAATTACAAAAGTTCGTGGAGATAGTGAAAGATTTGAAAGTGAATATCCCTTTGGTGGATGCATAGACCAAAATGTGGGGTTATACCAAATATATGAAATAATTGGTGACAAATAATATGGTGATAGATTGTGAAACAATTGAAATACCACAAACATGTGGTACAGTGATGACAAAGAATATAGTCCTCAAGAAACATGACTCGGGGACTTTCACTATTCCATGTGCCATTGGTGCATGCACTTTCGCGAAATCCTTGTGTGACCTTTGGTCAAGCATTAATTTGATATCGCTGATGATATTTAATAAACTTTGGCTTGATGAACCGCAATTAACAAACATGAGACTCTTGATGGCTGATCGTTCAATAAAAAGGTTTGTTGATGTGGTCTATGATGTATTGGTGAAGGTAGACAAGTTTGTGTTTCACGTTGACTTTATAGTGATTGATTGAAAAATTGATATCGATATGTCATCTATCCTTGGTATACCATTATTGGTCACGGGCAAAGCTTTGGTTGGTGTGGAAGGTGGTGAGTTGAAGTTCCGAATTAATGACGAAGTTGTTAACTTCAATATTCACAGGTCAATGAAGTATCCACCTTATATGCATGTTGTGTCTCACTTGGATCAAATTGATGAAGTTGTGGCAAGTATTGGGGAAGCCACAAATAGTGGGGAATAGTGGGTAGTCGGGTTACTTAATTAAGAGCAACCCAAAATAAGCGACAAAGAATAAAGTCGTGGCTGCTCTTGTGGGTGTAGGCTCGCATATTTCATTTCAAAAGAAGCTAGATCTCTAATTTTTTTCTAGTTGAGAAGTACCACCGATCAAGCGATCTATTATTCAGCCATCAAAGCTTGAATTGGAAGAACTTCCTCCTCATCACAAATATGCTTTTGGGGGGGAAAACAACACACTACCGGTTATTATCTCATGTGATCTTGACGATTGGAAAGTGGAGTTGTTACACAATGTGTTAAATAGGCACATTAGAGCCTTGGGGTGGTCAATTCTGACATTGTGGGAGTTTCTCGGAGTGTGTGCATTCACAAAATTAATTTAGTTGAATGGTGCAAACCAAGCATTGAGCAGCAACAACGGTTAAATCCTCCAATGCAAGAAGTGGTGAAAAAGGAGATCATAAAATGGTTGGATGCCGGAGTTATTTTTCCAATTGCTGATAGAAAAAGGGTGAGTCCAATCTAATGTGTTCCTAAAAAAGGTAGTAGAACGATAGTCCCAAATGAAAAGGCTGAACTTGTCTCTACTAGGCCCATGATAGAGTGGCGCGTCTGCATGGATAATCAGAAATTGAACTCATGGACCGAGAAGGATCATTTCCATATGCCATTTATTGATCAAATGCTTGATAGACTTGAAGTTAAAAGATGGTATTGCTTTCTTGATGGGTATTTCTGGTACAACTAAATCTTCATTGCACCGAATCTAGAGAAAACGACATTCACATGCCCTTATTGGATTTTTGCCTTCAAGAAAAAGCCCTTTGGGTTGTGCAACACGCCTGATACTTTCCAACGATGCATTTTATCAATATATGTGTATATGGTGGAGGGATCTATGGAAGTATTCATGGATTATTTTATAGTTGTCGGAGACTCATTTGAAGAGTTCTTGAAGAACTTAGAGATGGTACTTCAAAGATGTGTGGATTCCAACTTGGTTCTTAATTGGGAGGAATGTCATATCGTGGTTAAGGAAGTAATCGTGCTTGGGCACAAAATTTTCAAAGATGGTATTAAGGTAGTTTAGCCAAAAATCCAAGTGATTGACAAATTACCTCCCCCAATTTCGGTGAAGGGAATAAGAAGTGTCCTTGGCCATGCCATATTTTATATACGATTCATTAAAGATATTTCAAAAGTGGCTATTCCAATGCGTAAGCTGCTTGAAAAGAAAAGTGTGTTCGAATTTGATGATGCGTGTTTGGAAGCTTTCAAGAGTTTGAAAGAAAACCTTGTATCAGCCCCCAATAATCATAGCACTCGATTGGAATCTTCCCTTCGAAATGATGTGTGATGCTAACGGATTGGCACTCGGAGTTGTTCTTGGGCAACGGAAAAACAAGTTCTTTCAATCCATCTACTATGCTAGAAAAACCTTAAATTGTCCTCAAAAAATTATACCGTCACTGAAGAAGAGTTTTTGAATATTGTATATGGGTTTGATAAGTTTAGAGCTTACTTTTGGTTACCAATGTGGTTGTTCATACTGATCATGCCGTTCTAAGGTACTTAATGGCAAAGAAAGAAGAAAAAACAAGGTTTATCTGATGGGTGCTTCTCATTCAAGAATCGGACTATGAAGTGAAAGATATAAAGGGGTGTGAAAACCACGTGGCTGACCAGCTATCAAGGCTTGAAGTGGATACTAAAGTGGCTGAGGGACAAGTTATTGATGATTTTTTCCCTGATGAATAAGTAATATTGATTTCCCAAACCTTTGTCCCTTGGTATGCTGATTATGTGAACTTCATTGTATGTGGGTTGTTGCCAGATGATTTGAGTAGCCATCAGAAATGGAAATTCTTATTTGATATGAAGAAGTATATATGGTATGAACCTTTCCTCTTTAGGCAGTGAGCTAACAATATTATCCGGGAGTGTGTGCCTGAAATGAAGGTGCAGGAAATACTTGAAGCCTGCCATGCTTCACCAGTGGGTGGACATCATGGGGGTTATCCGTACAGCTTCTAAAGTGTTACAATGTGGTTACTATTGGCTCACTAAGTTTAGAGATGCCCATACCTTTTGCAAATGTTGTGTTCAATGTTAAACCAAACGAGTATCTCTATGAGGTATGAATTACCGTTGTCACAAATTCTTGAAATTGAGTTATCTAAAGTTTGGGGAATTGATTTCATGGGTCCCCTCCCTAGCTTTTTTGGGAACAATTATATCTTAGTGGCAGTCAATTATGTGTCCAAGTGGGTGGAGGCAATACCTGTAACTGAGCTAAAATTGACTTCATCAAACGTTCTTAATTATCTAACTGAGCTTGTGCCCCGTAATGGGACACAACTCCATGCTCAGAACATCCCAAACAAATACAAGCAACAAAATACCTAATAAGGAGATGAGGCAACCCCTTCGGTGCAACAATTACCTCAACCGGGGAGACTCCAACACTTCTCGATCACTCCAATGCTAACCAGGAAGATTCGGGACGGCCACAACTTTGAATCGTCTCAATCGAAGCTCCCAAGCTCAAGATATCAAGTTTTCAAGTTTCGAAGAGCTACTGAAAATGACCTCAAATAGGCCTGGAAATTCCCTTCCGCGAACGCTGAACGTGGTCCGCAAACACGGAGGGAAACCTCATTCTTCTCCGCTAACGTGGGAACCTGGTCCATGAACGCGGAGAGTAACCAGATCCTCCTCCCCGAACGCGGTACCTAGTCTACAAACGCGGAGACCAAGTTCAGATGCACTAGCTGAACTTTAAGAGTTGAAAAAATAATTTAAAGGGCTGCTCTGAATTCGTTCAAAACCATGTGCACGCAAGAAAATATATGTGCTACCCCCATCGAATTCAGTTTTCTGGACTCAAGAGAACCATCAAAACCTCCATCTGAGGTTCTGCAAAGAAAGTGGGCCCCACGCCCATGTTCCATTTTAAGCTAAAATTCACAAAAAGGCTTAAAATGAGATCGGAAGCCTTAGGAACCTCATGAAAGGTTGTTCTAGATCAAACTCGACATTCTGAAGCTAATCGTACTAACAGAATTCTCATCCGATCATATTTATCAAGAATGTTGACCAAAGTCAGACCTTGACTTAAGCTTTAATGTTAAAGCGCCTAATAACACAAACTCACACCAGAAATCTCGGGGCCCAAACCAACCATGCCCTTAGCCTAAAATTGTAACACCTCAAAAACTAGTAGGCTAAATTATAGCTTGACGTGAGGGTTAGAGTCATAGATATAACTCCCCGTACTTAAAATGAAGGGTTTCGGGTTATAACGTCAAGGTACGACTCCCCAAGGACAAACCAAGGGTCCTTGAGGAAAACCATAGCTAAAACTGCTCAAAACTTCCCAAGGCAGCATCCACGATTGGACCCACACCCCGTGGATGGGTCCACACCTCGTGGGTGGGGGCGTAGGTGCCAAGCCTGCCATGCCAACTTGCAAACACCAACCCACGATTGACAGCATGCCCCATGGGTCCACCCACGGCCCATGGGTGTGGTCTCACGGGTGGGTCAAAAGTGGGCAGTAGGTCGGTTAAGTGGGGGCTTTATGGAACTTTCTGGAATTAATTAGGGGTTAAGTGGTGTATTTTTAACCTTATTTATACCACCTATATAAAGACTTTATACCCCTAAATTCATGGATCCTAGTCATTATTTCAACTCACCAAAAAGAAACCAATTCTCTCTCTCAAATATTCTCTCTCTAGAAAGTGAAGAAGAAGAAGAAGAAAATCAAGCTAGGTAAAGTCAAAACTCCATTGTTTCAAGATTTGTGAGGCTTTATAGTCAAGGTATGATAGCTTATTCATCCATGGACTCTTCCATCCATGGAGTTCCCTAGTTTTCCCCAATTGTGAAGATGAAATCCCTAATTCAAGTTAGGGTTCCTTCCAATATTGTGGGTTATGATGAATATGGATTCAATTGAGTGGATATTGATTGTTTATGATTGAATTAGTAGTGAATCATGTTATTATGATGAAATTACATATTTTCCATGCCTAACCCTAGTCTAGTTGATGAAATTGAAGTAATGTGGGTTTATGCCTTGAAAAGGGAAATTGAGGATTTAGAGATAATCTTCTAGGATTGATGATTTATGTAGTAATTTCCTGAGAGCAAAAGCTTATAGACATGAATTAAATTAGATTAAAGTACATATGAGGGATCATGATTAGTAATGTTTGAGATTGAACCTCTATGATGACATATGACTAGAATTGCTTAAGAATGAAGCATGTGACTAGAATGTCTTGTGATCTAGGTATGTATGATGATCTTATGAAGTAAATCTTTGAGAGTAAGGCTTGTAGTAATGATTGTTGATCACTAGGGCTTTGAGAGTAAAGTTAATATGTTGAACTATGAATGTTAAGGCTTTGAGAGTGAAGTCTATATGAGAACGGTAGACTAGTAAACATCATTGTTGTGGAAGGACTTTACCCACCTAAACTACCTCATGAGTGTATAATGTATGACCCAAGGGTTATCTTATGAACTTAAATGGATTGAGTGTCAAGACATTCTTCCATGAATATGACATTGAATATGAGATAGAAGCCTCACGCTAGTTAAGTCCAACTTTCCAAATGGGTTCCTTGTAACCTAGTTGAGTTCGTGTTTCTAGTAGTAATCCCCAACACTCTCTCACATAGAATGATTCTAGGTTTAAAGGCTTCCTCACCTAAGATGAATCAAAGTATGTTAGGTATGATAGCTTGAAGTTGTGATATAAGATCCCTTCATGAATAGCTTGACTTGGTAAGACAAGACCATGCTTAGTAGCTTGATTTAGGAAGTCCTCATGGTAGCCTTGGATTGAGCAATAGTACCATTCCAAAGGTTAGCTTGCACTAGCATAATAGAATGCTTGCATGGTAGCATGACTTAGTTAGGCCAAACCATTTCATTGGTAGCTTGGATTGAGAAATAGTAACTTCCCTTGAATAGCTTGGACTTGCATGATAGCATGCCTTCCATGATAGCTTGGTCTAGTATAAAGTAGTGATATTTCTTGGTAGCCTTGAATTGGTAGATAGTAGCCATTCATGAGTAATGTTTGTGTTGAACTAATACAGAAGTACTTTTCCATGATAGCTTGGTCTCCTAGTATGGTGTTATTCCTTGGTAGCCTTGAGTTGATATATATTGTAATTCCTCAAGTGTGATGACTTGCCTTGTACTAAGTAGAGAAGTACCTTAAATGAATAGTGGCAATAATTAAAGAGGGACTAGTCCCCAACTAATGAGTATGTATGACGACCTAAAGTGGTACTTAGTATGGGTAGGATTATGGGGTCTTATCCATGCATTGCAAAAGTATGACTTGAAGCTACTTATGAAGTGTTTCTCTTATACGGTGTATGATTAGCTTGTATTGTTGCTATAGTTTCCTTCCTTGATATGTTAGGACTAAAGGTGAAGATTTTCTTGTCTATGAGAATTAAGCTAAGGATGAGATCAAAGGATGGTAAGTATGATTATGATGGCCTAAAAGTGGTACTTTGTATGGATGTGATTATGGGGTCTTATTCATGCATTGCACAAGTATGTTTTGCGGTTACTTATGAAAGTGGTTCTCTTATGATATGAAGGTCTAAGTATTGACTATGTTATGAATATGATGTATATCTAATGCTCATGGATTAGGCCTTATGTTGACTAATGATTATATTATGCCTATATTGGAGATTATGCTTATGTCTTGTTGTAATGCTCTTATGATGTTATGCTAGCTATCATATTTAGTATATTTTGTACTAACGCATACTCTTGCCTACATTCTTATCAAATGTAGTGTCCGGTGATATTGAGTTCGATCGCCATGGCTAGGTTCGTAGTAGAGCAAGGAGTTGAAGACTTGGTGAGTCCTCATAGCATCAAGGATTGATCACCTTTCCTTTATGTCTTTCTTTTATGTTTTATACTTTTGTATGGTCAACGTCCCAAAGATTTATTCAAGTTGTTATTAGATGGTTTGAGACAAAGTGTTAAAGACTTTCGCTTGCTTTTATAAAGACTTCGACAGTATGGAAAATGTTTCCGCATCATTTCTATTGCTTTATGTTATGATATGCTAAGTGGCTTGTGTTAACCCTTTCGGGGTCTAGTACACCATGTTACATCTAGGGTGTACCCATGGGTCGTGACAAAAATGGCCCTCCAAAGCTGATGAAACCGTCAGAATTACATTCCTGGCTATCTTCCTTATCTTTTGAGTGAAGTCAAGTTTCAAAGACTCCAAAACAGGAACACTTGCACAAACCCAAAACGTACGATCTGACGATAGAACTGTCAGTCCTAGCAAGTCATAAATAACTCGGGGTCACTACAGGAAATTTCTAAACACTAAAAATATTTGGGAAACGAATAAAATGGCAAGGAGGGCCATTACATTTGTATTGTGTATTTTTATCAATTGTATATTTACTCTATTTTTTTCCACGACCGACGACGACAATTTTCCTTTTATTTTACTTTGTATTTTTGTGTTACTTATATATTTACGCTCTCCATATCCATCTCCCTCTCTCATTACTTCTCTTCTTTTTAATTATTTTTTTTTGTATTTTGCTTTATGTGTTTGTATCAATTGTAAATTTGCTCTATATATATTTGTCTCTCTTCCTCACCTTCTCTCACTGACTCATTTTTCCTTTTTCATATATTTTATTTTGTGTATTTGTCATGCCCGAGCCTACACCCTGGGCGCGGCCGGACACTCGAGAACCAATACTGGACCCAAGCGAACCCTTGGCTTGGCTCAACTCTTAGCGGAAGACTTACTCAACAATAAGAGAACTCAAAAGAAAGCTTTAATTCAAAAGTATCAAATACTTAAACTCAGAACATTTAGAAATAAACATTCAAACTAGCCTCAAGGGCAACTCAAGTCTAGAACATAACAACTGAAATGAACAAGACTCATGAACTAATATTGTCTAACTATCTATGAAACCTGTACTAACTGAGATAGACATCGGGATAAGACCCACGACATTCTAATACCCAAAATGAGATGACTGAAATAAACAAGGCATCCTCCTGAAGCAAAGAGGCTCACCAACAACTCTGAAGCTCAACCGGATCAACGAAGCGCTGGATACTGATCCTGGTTACCTGTATCTGCATTATAAAAGATGCAGGCCAAATGGCGTCAGTACCTGGAATGTACGAGCATGTGAGGGGAAATCTAAAACAAGACATAAGCTTGAACGGGAACTGAAGAAATACTTACCTCGTCTCAACTCAGCTCAACTCAACTCATTTCAATGTAAAGCAATGATAAAGATGCAATATAACGAAAAGCTTTTAAAATAGTAGATAGAAACTCAATGTATTGAAAACTACAATAATAACTCAGTTTGTATGCAAAAATACAAAATAACTCTGTTTGGGAGATTCTCAAACCGACAACCATCATTATAAGCTATGTGATGATACATCATCTAGCCCACACTGCCAGAACTGTCCTATACTTTGTCGGGGTATAGAACCTACTAACTAAGTGAATCCACTAGTCCATGCTTAAAAGAAATAAGGAATCAGCTAAAAGTATGACCCTTTCGACCCACGTTGGCTACATGGTTTATGGGGGTTGTGAGTTGTTAGAATTCTCCCACGTATCAGTGCTCAATACTACTCCCAAAATATAACTTAGCTCATTATGTTTTAAAGAAAACATTTCCTCTTCCTCAACTTTGAGATTATTACACAAAAGGTTTCCTCTTAAAAGAGATAGTACTAAAAACTGCTCATGAACTATTTTGGAAATCGGTGTTTCATCTGTTCTTAAATGTAAAAACATTTCTCTTAGAAATGCATAGTTCTCATATATCATTTTTAAGAAAATTAACTCGGCTCTACTCTTCCTCAAACTCAATGCTCAAGTCTTAAAACAAGTTAATAGATTGTAAAAAAAGACTTTTTAAAATGACTCGAAGAACTCTCAAGACTTGACTCTTAGCTCTACCTTGAATTTGAATTCAAGGTTATGATTCACGTTGTGAATGATTTCTAGTTGTTTAGAAGTATTTTAGATTAATTAGAATCAATAGGGAGTGAAGGTACACTTTGAGAGAATTTAGATGGGCTCAACGATGGAAAAAGGGTGAAGGCAGATGACCCGGGTGCACTACTGGCGCGGGGCGCCAGCCCCTAAATTCAGAAACCCATATGTGGCGCACTACTGGTGCGCCATACCAGCCTTGCTAGCGCATCTGTGGAACGCCACGCCACCATACTCTCAAACAATTCTGATGAAATTTTCTACTCGTTTTCTCACCTAAATTCGACTAGAATCGAATGGTTTCTTCCCCCAATCACTTAGAATCGAATACTCAACATATGTACATGAAACAACCCTCAAAACACTAATACTTACCTCAAGAACTCATCGAAATCCTAACAATCAAGATTATGAAAGGTATTCCAAGAAAACTCAACAAGAACTAAATTTCTTCAACTTTAAGACTGAATTTGCGCTGAAAATAACATGATTGGCATGTGGGTGAACGAACCCAACACTATGAGAACTCATATACCTCTTAGGGATCAAACCCTTGGCGAAATTCCACAACAAAACTTCAAGAACTTGACGAACGCCTTTAATCTTTCCTCATTTCTCCTCTTTTCTCTTCTTGAACCTTTTTTCTAAAACCCTAGCATAAATTAGGATTGTGAAAACTGAACCAAATCAGTTTAGACCTCTAAATATTACCATAATTCTTTTTAATCTGATTGGATAAGGAAAAGACCAAATACCCCTCATATTTTTTAGTAACTTTCCTTAACTGGATAGCCCGACTTCAAACATGCATATTTCCCTCATACAAGCTCAAAAATTAGCAAACTCGGTGGCGTTGTAAAGAGGATTCCAAGACCTTTCATTTGATATCTTATGGGCCACCTAACTCATCCTATACTGAATGTTATGGTCGTTTGAAGTTGATCCAAAACTCGTAACTTATGCATAACTTGCAAAATTTTAGATTTTGCTATTTCTAATTTAGTTCTTTCTAGTTTTAGCTCTTTCAAATACCGAGGTGTTACAATATATCCCCATTGGGAACGTCCTTGAATGAGATTACTCTAAGTAGACTAAGGGTGGTAACATCTAACACCCAGCTCAAACTCTCAATATGCAAAGTAACACAACATTTCAATCTAAAAGTAAATACCAAGAAAAGGATTAGTACCTTGATTTGGAATTTCTCCAGACTTAAAGAGATATAGGTATCTCTTCTTCATATCCTCCTCAGCCTCCCAAGTAGCTTCCTCAACAAACCTTGACTGATGCTACCTCCTTGGTTCTCAACTTGCAAACCTGATGATCTAGAATTTGAACGGGAATCTCCTCATGAGATAAGATATCCTTAATACCAATGTCTTCAGTTGGTATATTAAGTGAAGGATCGCACATACACTTCTTCAACATTGAAATGTGAAACACCAGATGGACTGCTACTAAATCTGACGGTAGCTCCAATTCATAGGCTACATTGTCAATCCTCTTGGATATCCTGTAAGGACCAATATATCGGGGACTAAGTTTCCCCTTCTTGCCAAATCTCATAGCACCCTTCATGGTGAAACCTTCAAATACACTCAATTATCCACCTCAAACTCTAAGTCTCTTCTCCTAACATCTATGTAGGATTTCTGATGACTTTGCATTATTTTCAACCTTTCTTGAATAGTCTTCACTTTCTCCATAGCTTGATGAACCAATTCTAGCCCTATCAACCCAGCTTTACCAACCTCAAACCATCCAATAAGAGATCTACATCTTCTCCCATAAAGAGCCTCATAAGGAGCCATCTGGATACTAGAGTGATAATTATTGTTGTAAGCAAACTCTATGTGAGTTAAGTGATCATCCCAATTTCCCTTGAAATCGATCACACACGCCCTCAACATATCCTCTAAAGTTTGAATTTTACGCTCTTCTAGACCATCAACCAGATGATGGAAAGCAGTACTAAGGTTCACCTTTGAACCCAAACCTTTCTTGAAAGACTTCTAAAATTGTGCGGTGAATTGCGCACCTCTATCTGAAATAATGGACACCGAAACTCTATGAAGTCTGACTACCTCTTGAATATATAACTTAGCATAATCCTCTGATGAATAGGTAGTCTTTACCGGTAAGAAATGGGCTGATTTATTCATTCGATCTACAATCACCCAAATCAAATCATGTAGCCTGCGAGACCATGGTAAACAAGTAATGAAATCCATATTGATCATCTCCTACTTCCATTCCGGAAGTTCTATGTTCTGACACATACCACCGGGCCTCTGGTGCTCTACCTAGACTTGTTCTCAATTCTGGGACTTAGTAACGAACTTTACAGTACCCTTCTTCATACTACTCCACCAATAGACGTCTCTCAAGTCGCGGTACCTCCTTGTGGAACCCGGATGGATAGAATATCTGGAGCTATAAGCTTCCTCCATGATCCTCTGTTGGAGTTCATCCATCTTGGGTACACACAATCTACTTTGATACCTCAATACACCATCTCCCCCTTGTTCAAAAGTCATCACTTTTTGCTATGACCAAGCAAAATAGGGTCTTGGTCTTGTTTCTCTTTCACTTCAGACACTAATGATGATTCAGCCCCATTCATCACCATCACTCCTTCTTCATCGGAATCCATTAATTGGACTCCTAATCGTGCAAGTATGTGCACATCTTTTGCTAACTCTTTCTTGCCGTTTTCAACATGGGCGGTACTACCCATGGACAATCTGCTCAAAGCATCAGCAACAACATTAGCCTTACCTGGGTGAATACTCATATCATAATCCTTGAATAACTCCAACCACCTCACCTAGTTAAGATTAAGCTCTTTCTGACTAAATACATACTGAAGGCTCTTGTGATCGGTGAACATATCTACATGAACATAATAAAGATAGTGACGCCATATTTTCAAAGCAAAAACTACAGCAGCTAACTCTAGATCATGGGTTGGGTAATTCCTCTCGTGAATCTTAAGTTGTCTGGAGGCATAAGCTATAACCTTGCCATTCTGCATCAATACACAACGCAATCCAACTCTGGATGCACCAGCATCACAATACACAACAAATCCTTATGTACTCTCTGGTAAGGTCAATACTAGGGTAGTAGTCAACCTAGTTTTCAATTCCTAAAAGCTTTTATCACAAGCTTCAGACCATTGAAACTTAACTATTTTCTGAGTCAACTTAGTCAACGAAAATGAAATAGATGAAAACCCCTTGACAAACCTCCTATAACAACCAGCCAATCCCAAGAATCTCCTAATATATGTTGGAGATGTGGGTCTAGGCCAGTTCTGCACTGCCTCAATCTTTTGAGTATCAACTCGAATCCCATCTCTAGAAATAATGTGGCCTAAGAATGCCACAAACTCAAGCCAAAATTCACACTTTGAAAATTTAGCATACAACTCTCTATCCTTGAGAGTTTAAAGAACTACTCTGAGATGACTAGCATGATCTTCCTCATTCCTCGAATAGATTAGAATGTCATCAATAAATACGATAATAAACATATCTAGATAAGTCTTAAACACTCTGTTCATAAGGTCCATGAACGATGCAGGAGCATTAGTCAACCCAAATAACATGACTAGAAACTCATAATGACCATAGCGGGTCTTGAAAGTTGTCCTATGGATGTCACTTTCTCTTACTCTCAACTAATGATAACCTGATTTGAGGTCTATTTTAGAAAAAACAAGTGGCACCCTAAAGTTGATCGAAAATATCATCAATTCTTGGACGAGGATACTTATTCTTGATAGTAAACTTGTTCAATTGGCGGTAATCAATGCACATCCTAAGTGAACCATCTTTCTTCCTTACAAATAGGACTGGAGCGCACCAAGGTGAGACACTTGGTCGAATAAAACCTTTCTCAAGAATATCTTTCAACTACTCTTTTAACTCTACTGGAGCCATTCTATATGGCGAAATAGAGATAGGACGAGTATCGGGAAGAATATATATACCGAAGTCTATTTCTCTCTCAGGAAGGACTCTGAGAAGATCATCTGGAAAGACCTCTAGAAACTCACTCATAACTGGAATTGAATGAATAGGTGGTGTCTCAACACTAGAGTCATTAACTTGGACTATGTGATAGATGCACCCCTTGGAAACTAACTTTCTCGCCTAAAATGACCCTTAGGCACTGTTGAACTACTTCTCCACTCAATAACTGGCTCATTAGGAAACTGGAACTTAACTACTCGAGTCCTATAATCAACTGAGGCATAATAGGCATGAAGCCAGTCCATACCTAGAATAACATCAAAATCTATCATGTCTAACTCGACTAAGTCAGCCATGGTGTCTTTGTGATTGACGGAAATGGTACAACCAAGATAAACTCTCTCACCTATAATAAACTCACCAACAGGTGTGGAAACACCGAAGGGCTCAAGAAGTTGCTCAGGAAGAATATCAAAATTCAGAGAAATATAAGGAGTCACAAAATATAGACTCTCTTCTGGATCTAGCAAAGCATATACATCAAGATTAAAGACTTTGATCATCCTAGTGACAACATCTAGCGAATTCTCTAACTGTTGGCGACTGGTGATAGCATACAGACGGTTTGTTCCTCCGCATGTCCCTGAAGTAGCTCATCTAGGTTCAACTCTATCTAGCAGAGCGACTGAAGAGGATTGGGATCTATTTCCCCCATTGCCATTACCTTGAAAGTTCTTAGGGCACTCTTTCATGAAGTGACCATTCTGACCACACTTGAAACAACCAGTGGAGCCATCACGACATACTCCTAAGTGGTTCCTACAACACTTAGCACATGCAGGAGTCTCATTACCTCCTTGTGCCACACTACCCTGAGACTGTGCAGGTCTAGCTCTGAAATTCTGTGAATTCTGATTCTTGAACTCACCTATGTTCCTTGGTGCAGTTGCACTAGCAGACGATGGAGCAGGTCCATTTGGCTTATGTTGAAAAAAATACCGATTTTCGTTAATCTTCTACAGCCCGGACTCATTTCCTGTCTTAGCCTTCTTGTTTCGAAACTCTTCTCTATCCCTTAGCTTATCTTCCTCAACTTGTTGCACATGGATCATCAGTCTTGCTATGTCTATGTCGCCTATTAGCATAGTTTTCTTGCTCTCCTTACTTGACATATGAGACAACCCAGCAACAAACAGACTCATCATACTCCTCATATCCGCAACCATCTCCGGAGCATAACGGGAAAGTTGTGTGAACTTGAGTCTATACTCATGCACACTCATAGATTCCTGCTTAAGAGTGAGGAATTCTCTTACCTTTGCCTCTCTTAGTTCACGGGGAAATAAATGCCCCATGGAGGCTTCCTCGAACACAGCCCAACTCATAATTGGTGCACCCTCAGCTCTATTCCTCTTCCATTGATCAAACCAAATTCTAGAGACACCTTTCAATTGGTATGCAGCTAGTTTCACTCGCTTAGCATCAATGACATGCATAACCTTAAAAACCTTTTGTAGCTCTTCCATTAAGTTTTTCTAGATCCTCAGTGACGCTTGAACCGGTGATGTTTGGAGGATTCATCCTTAAGAACTCACGGATTCAGGATATATTAGCCACATCCTATCGATTCTCTCTTTGTCGCCCAGCTTGGTTGGTCACCACTTGACTCAACATCCGGATAGCATCCTGGAACTCAGCATTAGTGACCTCTCCTTGCGGTTGCACTTCTGGTGCATTGGGTACCCCTTGATCCTCAACATTCCTTCTAGCAGGACGACCTTGGATAGCTCTTCGTGGAGGCATGATCTGAAAGATATACGCAAGCACGAATTAGAAAGAAACTTTTATAGAGATGAACTTTATCGCACGAAAAGAGTATGAAAGAAGTGACATAGTTCCAAAATATTGAAGCCTCCTAATTATAGATGTGGTGCGCTTCACACCGATAACTAGGACTTTACAGACACGGCTTCATCAACACCCTAGGACTCTTGAACTCTGTGCCTTGGTACCATGTTTTGTCACGCCCCGAGTCTACACCCTGGGCGCGGTCGGGCACTAGATAACCATTGTTGGCCCAAAGCGAACCGTTGGCCTGGCTCAACTCTTAGCGTAACACTTACTCAACAATAAGATAACTCAAAAGAAAGCTTTAACTCAAAAATCTCAAATACTTAAATTCAGAACAGTTAGAAATAAACATTCAAACTGGACTCAAAGGCAACTCAAGTCTAGAACATAACAACTGAAATGAACAAGACTCATGAACTAATGTTGTTTAACTATCTATGAAGCCTCTACTAACTGAGATGTATGTCAAGACAAGACCCACAACATCCTAATACCCAAAATGAGATGGCTGAAGTAAAAAAGGGATCCTCCGGAAGCAAGGAGGCTCTCCAACAACTCTGAAGCTCAACTGGATCAACGAAGCGCTGGATGTTGATCCAGGTTACCTGTATGTGCATCATAAAAGATACAGGCCAAATGGTTTGAGTACATGGAATATACGAGCATGTGAGGGGAAATCTAAAACAAGACATAAGCTTGAACTGAAGCTAAAGAAACACTTACCTCGTCTCAACTCAACTCAACTCATTTCAATATAAAGTAGTGATAAAGATGCAATATAACGAAAAGCTTTTAATACAGTAGATAGAAACTCAATGTATTGAAAAATATAATAATAACTCAGTTTGTATGTAAAAATATAAAATAATTGTGGTCTTTGTTTGGGACATTCTCTAACTGACAACCATCACTATGAGCTATATAATGATACAACGTCTAGCCCACGCTGCCAGAACTGTCTTATACTTTGTCGGGGTGTAGAATCTACTAACAAAGTGAATCCACTACTCTATGCTTAAAAGCAATAAGGAATCATCTAAAAAGTATGACTCTTTCTACCCACGTTGGCTACATGATTTAGAGGGGTTGTGAATTGTTAGGAGTCTTCCCCATATCGGTGCTCAATACTACTCCTAAAATATAACTTAGCTCATTATGTTTTAAAGAAACCATTTCCTCTTCCTCAACATTGAGATTGTTACTCAAAAGGTTTTCTCTTAAAAGAGATAGTATTGAAAATTACTCATAAACTCTTTTGGAAATCGGTGTTTCCTATTTTCTTAAATGTGAAAACATTTCTCTTTGGAAAACTTAGTTCCCATATATCATTTTAAAGAAAATGAACTCATCTCTACTTTTCCTCAAACTCAATGCTCAAGTTTTAAAACAAGTTTAAAATATTTTAAAAAGACTTTTTAAAATGACTCAAAGAACTCTCAAGACTTGACACTTAACTCTACCTTGAATTTGAATTATGAATTCAACGTTATGATTCATGTTTTGAATGATTTATAGATGTTTAGAAGTAGTTTAGAGTAATTAGAATCAATAGGGAGTGAAGGTACACTTTAAGAGAACTTAGACGGGCTAAACGACGGAAAAAGGGTATGGGCAGACGACTCGGGAGCACTGCTGGCGCAGGGCGCCAGCCCCTAAGTTCAGAAACCCATTTGTGGCGCACTACTGGCGCGCCACGCCAGCCGTGCTAATGCATATGTGGCTCACCGCGCCACCATTCCCCTAGACAATTCCGACGATTTTTTCTACTCATTTTTTGACCTTAATTCGACTAGAATTGAATGGTTTCTCCCCCAATCACTTAGAATCAAATACTCAATGTATGTACACGATGATCTACTCGAAACAACCCTAAAACACTAACACTTATCTCAAGAACTCATCTAAATCCCAACAATCAAGATTATGAAAGGTACTCCAAGAAAATTCAACAAGAACTGAAATCCTTCAACTTTAAGAAAGAAGTTGCACTAAAAATAACATGATTTGCATGTGGGTGAACAAACCAAACACTATGAGAATTACATACCTCTTAGGGATCAAAACCTTGGCGAAATTCTGCAACAAAACTTCAAGAACTTGACGAACACCTTGAATCTTTCCTCCTTTCTCCTCTTTTCTCTTCTCGAACCTTTCTTCTAAAACCCTAGCGTAAATTAGGATTGTGAAAACTGAACCAAATCATTTTAGACCCTTCAATATTACCATATTTCGTTTTAATCTGTTTGGGTAAGGAAAAGACCAAAATACCCCTCACATTTTCGGGTAACTTTCCTTAACTGGACAGCCCGACTTCAAACAGGCATATCTCCCTCATACGAGCTCAAAAATTAGCAAACCCGGTGGCGTTGGAAAGAGGAATCCAAGACCTTTCATTTGATATCTTATGGGCCACCTAACTCATCCTATAATGGAAGTTATGGTCGTTTGAAGTTGATTCAAAACTCATAACTTATGCATAACTTGCAAAATTTCATATTTTGCTATTTCTAATTTAGTTCTTTCTAGTTTTAGCTCTTTCAAATACCGTGGTGTTACAGTATTTGTATCAATTGTATATTTGTTCTCTCATTTGTTCTCCCTCTCTCTAGCCTTTTTTCTTGTATTTTATTTTTGGTGTTTGTACTCAAAAGTATATTCTCTCTTTAGAGAGACTTTTTTCTTGTATTTTGTTAATTGTGTTTATATCAATTGCATATTCTCTATATAGAGAGACTTTTTTCTTGTATTTGTTAATTGTTTTTGCATCAATTGTATATTCTCTCTGTCTATCTCTATAGCCTTTTTTGTATTTTATTTTGTGTGTTTGTATGTATTAAGTATATATTTTTTCTTTCTCTCTCCTTCTCCTTTTCTCACCGCCTCTCTTTCTTTAGCCTTTTTCCTATATTTTATTGTGTTTGTATCAATTACATATTTGCTCTTTTTTCCTCTCCCTCTCTATATTGCCTTTTTCCTTGTATTTTGTTTAGTATGTTTGTATCAATTACATATTTGCTCTCTCTTTTCCTCTCACTTTCTCTTTATAGCCTTTTTTCTTGTATTTTATTTTGTATGTTTGTATCAATTATATGTTACTCGATTTTCCTCTCCCTTTCTCTCTATAGCCTTTTTTTTCTTATTATTTGTTGTGTATGTGTACCAATTTTATATCCCCGCTATATATATAGTCATTTTTCTTATATTTTGCTTTGTGCAATGATATATTCTCTCTCTTTTTAGCCTTTTTTTCTTTCATTTTTTCGATACACATTTCTACGTGCAAATGAATATAAGTTATACAAAAGTGAATGAATACAAATTATCAAGAAAAAATTAATACAAATGATACAAATTTTTGAATACAAGTGATATAAGAGCAAATTAATACAAGAACAAATGAATAAAAGTGATACAAAAGTTTTGAAATACAAGTGATACAACCTAAATGCACACATGAAGACAACAAAGACATTCACATGATACCTCAAAATATGTGTAAATACATGGAGAGGTAAAAATACAAACTACAAAGAGAAAGAAAGGTGAAAATACAAAATACAAAGAAGAGAGGTGAAAATACAAAATACAAAGAAGAGAGAGGTAAAAATATAAAATACAAAATACAAAGAGAGAGAATGAGGCAAAATACAAAATACAAAGAAAGAGAAAGGGAAGAGGTGAAAATATAAATACAAAGAGGGAGAGAAGTGAAATACAAAGAGGAAGAGATGTAAAAGTACAAAATACAAAAAGAGAGAGAGCGGTAAATATACAAAATACAAAAAGAGACAAAGGTGAAACTATTAAATATAAAGAGGCAGAGAGGTAAAAATATGAAATATAAAATACAAAGATAGAGAGTTGTGAAAATACAAAATACAAAGAAAGAGAGATAGGGGTGAAAATATAAAATTCAAAGAAAGAGATATGAGTGAAAATACAAAATACAAAGAAGGAAAAAGTGAAAGGACATGTGAGAGAGGATGAGAAAGAGAGAGATGGGGAGAGAGGCGAGATTTTTCTTTTGAAGCTCAACATCTCAAACAATAGTTATAAATTGTAAATACTTGAACAATAATTATATATCTCTAATAATGTCCAAATGATAGTCATTTTTAAAAGTTTGTCAACAAACAACCCATTTTGGTTGATTTTCTTGTGGGGAAAAGTCCCGTAGGCTTTGGACTCATTATTATGTAAGAAACCTCACTTCTCTATGTATATTTTATACGAAAAAGGGTCAACTTGGTTTTAACATATTAAAAAAGGTTCAAAATGTCTTTCTTTCAATTATTGGATTAGATTTGCCTTTCTTCCATTTATTTAATTCAACAATGCTCTTTTTCCACTCATTTGGATCAAATATAACACTATTTTCAAACTCAAACTTGCCCCTCCATTAACTGTACAGTTATAAGAAATTTAATCAAACACGTTGTCTATTTATTTTTTACACCTCCCATTTTAAATAAAACCTACACTCATTATGCAATTAACAACTCCCACATACGCCTCATAAGAACTAAGGACTAAGCGTCAAATTGAACTCTTAATATCTTCAAATTATTTTTACACTAGTAAACACCGCGCGGATCTCATTAGATTTATGAATAAATTTTTAAAAAAATATTTTGAGTCAAATATTATTACCATTGAACCCAATAAATTATATTTCAACTTATAATTAATTCACTACCTATGCTTTTAGTACTTTAAATATAGTTGATTTCGTATAATCTATTTGGTATGTTATCTTTAGAAACATGTAAAGAAAGAAAAATAATTTCAAGAAAATTTATGTTTGTGCGTCAATGTGTCTTCAA
Organism: Solanum acaule; assembly: GCA_036250505.1. Classification (NCBI taxonomy): domain Eukaryota; kingdom Viridiplantae; phylum Streptophyta; class Magnoliopsida; order Solanales; family Solanaceae; genus Solanum; species Solanum acaule. The sequence goes on from JAJOOR010029507.1 coordinate 30,214, forward strand.
TAAATTTTAAATAATATTTTTAGGACGGAGTTAAATTTCACGGTGTTCATAAAAAAATTAATGAAAAAAGTTACTCTAAATAAATAGATAAATAATAATTTAATAAAATTCAGAATTTACATTCTCTAACTTTTTAAACACGTCATATATATATATATTACTAAAATTCCTAGAGTGGAAATATATAACTAATTTCAAGTCATGTTTACCATATTATTTTATCTAAAAAAATTACATCTTTTAGAATCAGTTGCTTGTAAATTAATAAAAGGTAGACGTTTATTTTGGTGAAAATCATCTTCAGTATATTGAGATATCATATCAACACTACACAAGCAATCCAATAGGAATATCATATTTGCATTATTCAATTAATAATATACTATACTTAATTTTTTCAATCTAGCGTGAATCTAATATGAAAATCAAACATTCAAGATAAAAAAAATAGCAACATAATAATTATTATTATAGAACGGAAAAAAAAAAGCGATGGCAATATACCAAAACTATTAGGATACTCTTATAAATATATATAATATATAAGAAAAAAAATGTACAAAACTCTATAGAAAATCTCCTGAGTTTAAAATTGTTACTTGTAGCAACTAAGTAAAGATAAGATAAAATACATAACGTGCACATTAATTAATTTAGGGGGTTATCCACATGAAAGGTTTTGAAGTCGTGAATACTTTTAATTACCAATTAAAAATAGAAGTTACAGAGATCAAGAAATGTGAATTATGTAGTATAATACTATCGAGTAATTATTTTAAGAGGAGATTTTGGAATTATTTTTTAAAATATCACACTGGTGAAGAAAATTAAAGAAAATGCTAAAAAGTTTAGAAAAAAGATAAATATAGAAAGGTACATCATCTTGTTTATATCTAATATTTATACTTTATATATAGATAGATATGTTGGTTGTAATTAAATAATTAAGAGAAAATAACTAAAAATATTTTTTAAAAAAAATTATTATTTTAAAATTTATAATAGAAGAAGGTTAAAAAAATGAAAAATTATTTATTAAGAGTGGAAATTAGAAAGGTGTGAGTTATGGATGGTTACTCCATAATAGAAGAAGGTTAAAAAAAATGAAAAATTATTTATTAAGAGTGGAAATTAGAAAGGTGTGAGTTATGGATGGTTACTCCATATAAATTAGTATGTGAAGAGTTTTTGTTCTAAATGTTCTTCCATTAATAATTAATTTTTTGTATTTAATTAAGTCAACTACTTTTATAAAAAATCAATTAATTTAAATAAGAATAAAAGGTCAAAAAAGGAGACAAAAGATAAATGTCACATCACTTTTTTTATGTTTCTCATTTACAATAATTAAGAGAAGTTAAAGAAATAATATTTTTTAGTTTTAATATAATTAATGTGACTAAGGGGGGATTTTTTATTCATTCTTTTCATTAAATAATTTGTTTATTTATTTATTTATTTATTGTTTTTTTAATATGACACACCATATCATATATTTTTAGGGGCAGCAATATGCAATAGCTATGAGAAATGTATTATGTGTAATATTATATCTTCCAACTATGACAAAAATTAAAATATTAATTAAAACTTGACAAAGAGATATACACAAAAATAAAACCGTATAACTTTTCATCTTCATTCATTCACATAATAATAATAATAATAATAATACAATTTACAGGATCACTGACCTGGCAGTGGTCCGCCCAGTCATAGATCAAGCAAGTCAATATCCTTAGAGACAATCCAACTACATAAGAATCGAAATACACAAGAATTTTAACATAGTTTCTCAGACTGCATGGTTTAATTATTTTACCCAAGCAAAGGGCCTGTCAAGAAGCAAATACATATTTTTATTGAGCCCATGTGTCTGATAGTTCTAACCGGGTATCAGGCGCCCTACTTATCAAACTCTTTTTCGGGCTAAAAACCACGGCTCATCAGACGGAGTCACAAAGACAAAGCCAATAAAAGTAGTACTAGATCCGACTATACCTCAATCTCAGAACCAAGTCGAGAAGCCATACTAAAATTCTTCTATATTTAAATAAAGCTTAGATCCGTTCATGGTATATGTAAGAGAGAAGTTAGTTATACGTCATAGATATAATTTTTTAGCCGGACATAGTCACGGCTTAGATCGGAGAATTTATAAAAGTAAAAGACATGAAGAATGAGAAACGAAAGTACCTTGTTGTTACCAAACCGCACACTTTATTATTCCGGCCAAAATCCGGCAAGCTTACAAAACTTAGTAAGAAATTTTTACAAGAAAGAGAGTGCAAAACGGAAGAGAGGGTTTCTAAAACCTGCTCCCTAATTGAAGAAAGACAAACTTATTTATAGGAAAAGAAAACATCTTTGTACAAGATATTGGGACCCTATCTGGGTCCTGGTAACAGTGTATCTACTGTTGAGCTACATTGTTGCTACAGTAGTCCGGGAGTTTTACTGTTCCGGAAAAGTTTAACACTGTTACATCTTGTCCTTTAGTTTTGCCAAAAAATCTTCGACTTTCTTCTGTGCATCTACTAGACTTTCTTCTTCATATGGTTGAACTTCGTGCATATCTTCACTTGTTTCACTATGCATTGATAAATCTGATTTTGCGTAATGACTTATATTTAGAAAAATCTTTTTATTTACTTCTTCTAGATACTTCATAATCATTTCATTTTGCTCTCCTTCATCATGATTAGAAATTTTTCTAGCCATATGTTTTACGGAGGTTGAGTCATCAGTCATAATTCCTTTATTAGGAATTGATTTATAATCGTGTATGGTTTTTGTTATTAGATCCAGCAGTTCTTGTCCATATATAGACTATGTCTGAGGATCTTTCTTCATCAACTTGTCCCAAAAATTATTATAATAAGTTCTATATAGGCAAGGGATTTGCTCCTCAGTGAAATCTACTTTCGGAACCCATTTATGAATCCATGGAATAGAGAATTCTATAAAAAAATATATCTGTTCAATTTGTTGAACATAACAAATATATTTTTGATGATATAACTTGTTGAGATCTGGGGAAATCTTGACCCATTCTTTGTATAACTTGAGAAATGGTTCGGGCAATATTTTTATGGTTGGCCCGTGGTATGACCACCAGTTTAAAAACCAATTTGGTATAGGGTTAACAAATATCTTGTCACATACTTTTATAAACCAAGTATGTTTATGCCTCTCATTGTTATAACAGAGGACTTTATTAAATGCCTGAATATAATCCCAATAGGTAAAGCTTACC